>DWKD01000001.1:0-15634 GCA_018249235.1 Cupitha purreea
TATATATATATAATAATAAATTTAAAATATAATTCTCTAAAATCATAAATTTTTATCCGATATATTAATTTATTTTAATTAATATTAAATTAAATAACAATATAAGCCTTAAGTATTAATCATTAATTATTAAAAGATTTAAATTAAAATTAATAATATAAATATAAATAAAAATTATTATATATAAATATAATATATATATAATAAATTTTTAAATATATAATATATATATATATATATAATAATAAATTTAAAATATAATTCTCTAAAATCATAAATTTTTATCCGATATATTAATTTATTTTACTAAACCATATTTAATAATTTTTAAATAAAAAAAAAAATAAAAATAAGCTAAATGAAGCTTTTGGGTTCATACCTCAAATATAAAGATTATTCTTTTTTTTATAAATTATTTAAATAAAGTGCCTGAATAAAGGAATATTCTGATAGAATAAATAATGTAATTTTTTACCTTTATTATATTTTATAGATTTAAACTATACCTAATAATATCAAAAATTATTGTGCTTCATACACTTAAATATATATATATATATATACACAAAAAAATAATTTAATTATTAAATAATAAAATTTAAAATTTTATTTATTTATTTTATTTTTAATTTTTTTTAATTTTAATTCAAATAAAATATTTTTTTTATTTATTTTAATCTTTAGAACTTTAATTTCAATTTCAAGAAATTCATGATTAGGTTGTTGAATTGGATTAGAAATTAATTTATTAAGATTTATTCCTCTTATTACCAATTATAATAATCTTTTATCTTCTGAAGCAAGATTAAAATATTTTTTAATTCAATCTATTGCTTCAATTAACTTTTTATTTACAATTTTAATAATATTATTTATATTAAAAAATTTTGAATATTTTTTTATATTTTCAATTTTAACTAATTCCTCTATATTAATAAAAATAGGATCTGCCCCCTTTCATTTCTGATTTCCTAATATTATTGAAGGAATATCTTGATTAAACTGCTTTATTTTAATATCTTGACAAAAAATTACCCCCATAATTTTAATATCTTATTATATAAATAAAAATTTTTTATTTTTCATTATAATACTTAATACCATTATTGGAGCTATTGGAGGTATTAATCAAATATCTTTACGTAAATTAATAGCTTATTCTTCTATTAATAATTTAGGATGAATAATATCTTCAATTATTATTAGAGAAACTTTATGATTCTTATATTTTAGATTATATTCATTTTTTATTAGTTTAATATGTTTTATATTTTATATTTTAAATATTTATTTTATTAATCAATTATTTATTTCTAATATTAATTTTTTGTTAAAATTTATATTATTTATAAATTTTCTTTCCTTAGGAGGTTTACCTCCTTTTTTAGGATTTTTCCCTAAATGAATTGTTATTAATTTTTTAATATTAAATAATTTATTTTTATTATTATTTATTTTTTTAATAACAAGATTAATCACTTTATTTTTTTATATTCGAATTATTTATACTTGTTTATTATTTAATTTTTTAAAATTAAAATGATTAAAAATTAATATCAAAAATAAATTTATTATTTTTATTTTATTAATTAGTTTAATTTCTTTATTAGGAATAATTCTTAGAACCTTATTTTTTATTTAAGGTTTTAAGTTAAATAAACTAATAATTTTCAAAATTATTTATAAAGAATTTTCTTTAAGCCTTAAAAATTTATTTATACCTTAAAATTTGCAATTTTATATCAATATTGACTATAAGACTTAATAAAAAAGAAATTATTCTTGTTAATAAATTTACAATTTATCGCTTAAACCTCAGCCATTTTATTTAATTTTTTATTTAAAAATTTTATTTATATAGCGAAAATGACTTTACTCAACTAATCATAAAGATATTGGAACTTTATATTTTATTTTTGGTATTTGAGCAGGATTATTAGGTACATCCTTAAGTTTATTAATTCGAATAGAATTGGGAAATCCTGGCTCTTTAATTGGAGATGATCAAATTTATAATACTATTGTCACAGCTCATGCTTTTATTATAATTTTTTTTATAGTTATACCTATTATAATTGGAGGATTTGGTAATTGATTAGTACCTTTAATACTTGGAGCTCCTGATATAGCTTTCCCCCGAATAAATAATATAAGATTTTGATTATTACCCCCTTCTTTAATATTATTAATTTCAAGAAGAATTGTAGAAAATGGTGCCGGAACCGGTTGAACTGTTTACCCCCCTCTTTCTTCTAATATTGCTCATCAAGGATCTTCAGTAGATTTAGCTATCTTTTCCCTTCATTTAGCAGGAATCTCATCAATTCTTGGAGCTATTAATTTTATTACTACAATTATTAATATACGTATTAATAACTTATCTTTTGATCAAATACCCCTATTTATTTGATCTGTTGGAATTACAGCTTTATTACTCCTTCTTTCTTTACCTGTATTAGCAGGAGCTATTACTATACTTCTTACTGATCGTAATCTAAATACTTCATTTTTTGATCCTGCAGGTGGAGGTGACCCTATTTTATATCAACATTTATTTTGATTTTTTGGTCATCCTGAAGTTTATATTCTTATTTTACCAGGATTCGGTATAATTTCTCATATTATCGCTCAAGAAAGAGGAAAAAAAGAAACTTTTGGTTGTTTAGGAATAATTTATGCTATATTAGCTATTGGGCTTTTAGGATTTATTGTTTGAGCTCATCATATATTTACTGTAGGTATAGATATTGATACTCGAGCTTATTTTACTTCTGCTACTATAATTATTGCTGTACCAACAGGTATTAAAATTTTTAGTTGATTAGCAACCCTCCATGGAACTCAAATTAACTATAATCCTTCTATATTATGAAGTTTAGGATTTGTGTTTTTATTTACTGTAGGAGGATTAACTGGAGTAATTTTAGCTAACTCTTCTATTGACATTACTCTTCACGATTCTTATTATGTAGTAGCTCATTTTCATTATGTTTTATCTATGGGAGCTGTTTTCGCTATTTTTGGAGGGTTTATTCATTGATATCCTTTATTTACAGGTTTAACAATAATTCCTTATTTATTAAAAATTCAATTTATTACTATATTTTTAGGGGTTAATTTAACTTTTTTCCCTCAACATTTTTTAGGTTTAGCTGGAATACCTCGTCGTTATTCAGATTATCCTGATAGATTTATTTCTTGAAATATTATTTCTTCTTTAGGTTCTTATATTTCATTATTATCTATAATAATAATAATAATTATTATTTGAGAATCAATAATTAATCAACGAATTATTTTATTCTCTTTAAACATAACATCTTCTCTTGAATGACTTCAAAATTTACCTCCTGCTGAACATTCATATAATGAATTACCTATCTTAAGAAACTTCTAATATGGCAGATTATATGTAGTGGATTTAAACCCCATTTATAAAGGTTTATCCTTTTTTTAGAAATGGCAACATGATCTAATCTTAATTTACAAAATAGAGCATCACCTTTAATAGAACAAATTATTTTTTTTCATGATCATACTTTGATTATTTTAATTATAATTACTATTTTAGTTACTTATATAATAATAAGATTATTTTTTAATAAATATATCAATCGATTTTTATTAGAACAACAAATAATTGAAATAATTTGAACTATCTTACCCTCTATTATTTTAATTTTTATTGCATTACCTTCATTACGATTACTCTATTTACTAGATGAACTTAATAATCCCCTTATTACCTTGAAATCAATTGGACATCAATGATATTGAAGATATGAATATTCTGATTTCTCTAATATTGAATTTGATTCATATATAATTCAAACTCCAGAAAAATTAAATAATTTTCGACTTTTAGATGTTGATAACCGTATTACTCTCCCTATAAATAATCAAATTCGAATTTTAATTACAGCTTCAGATGTTATTCATTCTTGAACTATTCCTTCATTAGGAGTAAAAATTGACGCTAATCCAGGTCGACTAAATCAAACCAATTTTTTTATTAATCGACCTGGAATTTTTTATGGTCAATGTTCTGAAATTTGTGGAGCTAATCACAGTTTTATACCTATTGTAATCGAGAGTATTTCTATTAAAAATTTCATTAATTGAATTAATAACTATTCTTCATTAGATGACTGAAAGTAAGTATTGGTCTCTTAAACCATTTTATAGTAATTTAACAATTACTTCTAATGGATCAATTTAAAGAATTAGTTAAATCATAACATAAATATGTCAAATTTAAATTATTAATTAATTAATATTCTTTTATTCCTCAAATAATACCTATTAATTGAATTTTATTTTTTATTTTATTTATTTTAATTTTTATTAGTTTTAATATTCTCAATTATTATATTTTTATTATCAATTCTAATAATAATAATAATAATATAAATTATAATAAAAAAAATAATTTTTTACTTTGAAAATGATAACTAATTTATTTTCAATTTTTGATCCTTCTACTAACTTATTTAATATTTCATTTAATTGATTAAGAACATTCTTAGGATTATTATTTATCCCTTATTCTTTTTGATTTTTACCCAATCGTCATTTTATATTTTGAAATATTATTATTAATAAATTACATCATGAATTTAAAATTTTATTAGGTCCTAACAGATCAAATGGATCAACTTTTATTTTTATTTCATTATTTTCATTTGTATTATTTAATAATTTATTAGGTCTTTTTCCTTATATTTTTACTAGAACAAGACATTTAAATATTTCTTTATCTATTTCTCTTTCATTATGATTAAGTTTTATATTTTATGGATGAATTAATAACTCAAATCATATATTTATTCATATAATTCCTCAAGGAACACCTCCCATTTTAATACCATTTATAGTTTTAATTGAAACAATTAGAAATATTATTCGACCAGGAACTTTAGCTGTTCGTTTAACAGCAAATATAATTGCAGGACATTTATTATTAACATTATTAAGAAGAACAGCTATTAATATATCTTATTATCTTATTATTTTTTTAATTTTAATTCAAATTCTTTTATTAACCCTTGAATTAGCTGTAGCTATTATTCAATCTTATGTAATTACTATTTTAAGAACTCTTTATTCTAGCGAAGTAAATTAATGTCAAATTATAACCATCCATACCATTTAGTTGATTACAGACCTTGACCTTTAACAGGAGCTATTGGTACTATAACTTTAGTTACAGGAATAGTAAAATGATTCCATAATTTTAATATAAATTTACTTATTTTAGGATATTTTATTATTATATTGACTATATTTCAATGATGACGAGATATTTGTCGAGAAGGAACTTTTCAAGGTAAACATACATCTTTTGTTTTAAAAGGATTACGATGAGGAATAATCTTATTTATTATTTCTGAAATTTTTTTCTTTGTTTCTTTTTTCTGAGCATTTTTTCATAGAAGTCTTTCCCCTAATATTGAAATTGGAACTATTTGACCTCCCATAAATATTATTCCATTTAATCCATTCCAAATTCCTTTACTAAACACTATTATTTTAATTACATCAGGAGTAACAGTAACTTGAGCTCATCATGCTTTATTAGAAAATAATTTCACTCAAACTAAACATAGTTTATTTATTACTATTATTTTAGGAATTTATTTTACCATTCTTCAAGCTTATGAATATTTTGAAGCTCCATTTACTATTGCTGATAGAATTTATGGATCCACATTTTTCATAGCTACAGGATTTCATGGTCTTCATGTAATTATTGGAACTATTTTTTTAATAACTTGTTTTATTCGTCTTTTAATAAATCATTTTTCTAATAAACATCATTTTGGATTTGAAGCTGCAGCATGATATTGACATTTCGTTGATGTAGTTTGATTATTTCTTTATATTTCAATTTACTGATGAGGTAATTAATTAATTATTTATATAATATAAATAGTATATTTGACTTCCAATCAAAAAGATTAATTTTCATTAATATAAATAATTGTTTTACTATTAATTATATCTATTATTATTATCTTTATTTCTAATATTATTATAATTCTTTCTATAATTTTATCAAAAAAATCTTTTAAAGATCGAGAAAAATGTTCCCCTTTCGAATGTGGATTTGACCCCAAATCTTCTGCTCGTAATCCTTTTTCTTTTCACTTTTTTTTAATTACTGTAATTTTTTTAATTTTTGATGTAGAAATTGCTTTAATTTTACCAATAATTATAACATTTAAATTAACTAATCTAATTATTTGATCAAAAACTAGTTTTTTTTTTATTATTATACTTTTATTTGGTCTTTATTACGAATGAAACCAAAATATATTAAATTGAACAAATTAGGATTGTAGTTTATTAAAACATTTGATTTGCATTCAAAAAATATTATAAAAATAATTTATCTTAAAATAAGAAGCAATTTTATGCATTTAATTTCGACTTAAAAGAAAGAGTTTATAAACTCCTTATTTAATTATTACTTACTTATAATTATTAATTGAAACCAAATATAGAGGTATATCACTGTTAATGATAAAATTGAATTTTTATTCCAATTAAACGAAATATATAATTTTTAAGCTGCTAACTTAAAATATAGTGATTAATATTCATTAATATTTCTATTTTTAGTTTATTTATATAGTTTAATTAAAACATTACATTTTCATTGTAATAATAAAATTTTTTTTTATAAATTATTTAAAGATTATTTAATCACCTTAATATCTTCAATATTAAACTCTTTTATTTAAGCTATTTAAATAAAATATTATAAATAATACAAAAATTAAAATAATTATTCATAAAATAAAACTAAATAAATAAATTTTTATATTATTTATTTGTATATATATATTAAAAATAGAATAATTTTTAATTACATTAAATATTCCTTGACCTCTATATAATTCTCTTCACCCTATATCAATATTTATAACTATTTTCTGACCAAATTTTAAAAAATAATAATTTAATCTATAAGTTGATAAATTAGGCATAAATCATATTATACATAAAAATAAACTTATTTTATAACTATATATAAATTTATTAACTGATTTAATTTTTATATTTCTAAAATAATAACCTAAAATTATACCAACAAAAATTATATAAAAAATTATTATTTTTAAATTCATAGGTAAATAAATTATATAAGGATAAAAAAAAATTATTCATCTTAAAAATCTTCCAATTATTACTCTTATTAACAATAATAAAAATATTCTTTTTAATATAATATAATCTTCATCATATAAATTATAAATTCTTAATAAATTATAATTATTAATTATTAAATATATTATTAACCGAATAGTATAAAATACTGTTAATCCTATAGAAATATAATATAAATAAAAAATTACTATATTTAAATTTCTTATTATTAATATTTCTAAAATTAAATCCTTAGAATAAAATCCAGCTAAAAAAGGAATTCCACATAAAGCTAAATTTGAAATATTTATACATAAAACAGTTAAAGGAATATATATTCTTAAACCCCCTATAAAACGAATATCTTGTCTATCATTTATTATATGAATAATAGTTCCAGCACATATAAATAATAAAGCTTTAAATATTGCATGAGTTAATAAATGAAAAAAAGCTAAATCTGATATCCCTATTCTTAAAATTCTTATTATTAAACCTAATTGTCTTAAAGTTGATAAAGCAATAATTTTTTTTAAATCATACTCATAATTAGCTGAAATACCAGCCATAAATATAGTCAAACATGATAATAATAATAATAATTTAAAAAAAAATGTTCTAATTAATAATATATTAAATCGAATTAATAAATAAATACCTGCTGTTACTAATGTTGAAGAATGAACTAAAGCAGAAACAGGAGTTGGAGCTGCTATAGCAGCAGGTAATCAAGATCTAAAAGGAATTTGAGCTCTTTTAGTTATTGCTGCAATAATAATCATAAAACTAATTATTATTATTTCAAAATCATTTTTTATAAAATTTAAATAAA
Source organism: Cupitha purreea (assembly GCA_018249235.1). Classification (NCBI taxonomy): domain Eukaryota; kingdom Metazoa; phylum Arthropoda; class Insecta; order Lepidoptera; family Hesperiidae; genus Cupitha; species Cupitha purreea. The sequence goes on from DWKD01000001.1 coordinate 7,982, forward strand.
AAATATAATTTCATCTTCCATAATTTAATATTCAAGAAATTACCATTAAAATAAAAACATCCCCAATTCGATTTGATAAAGCAGTTAATATTCCAGCATTAAAAGACTTTAAATTTTGATAATAAATAACCAAACAATATGAAACTAAACCTAACCCATCTCAACCCAACAAAATTCTAATAATATTTGGTCTAATAATCAACAAAATCATAGATAAAATAAATATTAAAACTAAAATAATAAAACGATTTAAATTTAATTCTGAATATATATATCTTTTTCTATAAAAAATTACTGAAGAAGAAATTATTAATACAAATATTATAAATAATAAAGATATTCAATCTAATAAAATTGATATAACAATATTTAAAGAATTAAAAGAAATTAATTCCCATTCTATAAAAATAACTAAATTATTTATAATAAAATAAATTATTATAAAAAAATTAATTATACTAAAAATAAATAAAAAAAAAAATCTAATAAAGCAAATAGAAAAATTATTAATTTTTTTAATAACTTAAAATGATTAACTTTATTATCATATTTTTGATTCCACAAATCAATATTTTTTATTAAATTATTTAAGTAAAATCAAATTATAAAATAATCAATTTTTAAAATTAAAATATTTAAAGGTAATCAATGTAATAATAATAGTAAATATTCTCGTCTTAATCCTGAATAAAATCTATATAACCCTAAATTATATTTTCCATGCTGTGTATAAGAATACAAATATAGTCTATAACTTGCACTTAAAAATGTAATTATTATTAATATGAATATAGTTAATCAAGATCAACTGATTAATCTATTGATTAATCTAATCTCACCTATTAAATTTATTGATGGTGGAGCTGCTATAGATGAAGATAAAAGTAAAAACCATCATAATCTTATTGAAGGTATAAAATTTATTATTCCCTTATTTAAAAAAATTCTTCGACTTTGTAAACGTTCATATATAATATTAGCTAAACAAAATAATCCTGAAGAACATAATCCATGGCCAATCATTAAAACATAAGATCCCATATAACCTCAATAATTTATTGTTATAATACCTCTAATTACTAAACCTATATGAGCCACTGAAGAATAAGCAATTAAAGATTTTATATCAACTTGACATAAACACTTTAAACTAATAAAAACACCCCCAACTAATCTGATAATAATTCATACTATATTTAATTTTAAAGAAATTTTCTGTAAAATAATTATCACTCGCAATAAACCATATCCTCCTAATTTTAATATAATTCCAGCTAAAATTATAGAACCTGACACTGGAGCCTCAACATGAGCTTTAGGAAGTCATAAATGACTAAAATATATTGGTATTTTGACTAAAAAAGCTATCACCATTCTAATATATAATAAATAAATATTATAATCATAAAATTTTAAAAAATAAATTATTATACAATTTATTTCATTAAAAATATAAAAAATTCCTATTAATAAAGGCAAAGAAACAAATAAAGTATAAAATAATAAATATATCCCAGCTTGAATACGTTCAGGTTGATACCCTCAACCTACAATTAATATTAATGTAGGAATTAATCTACCTTCAAAAAATAAATAAAATATAAATAAATTTATTATAGAAAAAGTTAAATATAATATTATTAACAAAAAAATAATATTTATTATAAAAAATTTTAAAAAATATTTATATTTATATAATTTTTCTCTTGCTATAATTATTAAAAAACAAATTCAAATTCTTAATAAAATCAACCCAAAAGAAATTATATCACAACTTATTATATATCTTAAATTACAATAATTTATAATATTTAAAGTTGAATTTATAAAAAAAAAAACTATTAATATTATATTTATTTGAACCATTCAAAAATTTTTTTTTTTAAAACATAATAGAATTATAAATAATATTATAAAAAAAAATTTTATCATTTTATAATAAATTAAATCTTTGAAAATAATCATTTCCATATGTACGAATTATAGAAATTAAAATAGAAATTCCTAAAGCTCCTTCACATACAGAAAAAACTAAAAAAATTATTAATATATATATATCATAATCAATAAATGAAAAATAAATTAATATTATTATAAAAATTGTTAAAACAATAAATTCTAATCTTAATAATATAATTAATAAATGTTTACGTTGAGAAACAAAAATTAAATTTCCTACTACAAATATAAATATAATAATTATCATTAATAGTTTTTATAGTTTAATTTAAAACACTGGTTTTGTAAACCAAAAATAAAATATTTTTTAAAAACTTCAAAGAAAAAGAATTATCTCTATCTATAATCTCCAAAATTATTATTTTTATTAAAATATTCTTTGAAATCATCAAATTTTTTCTATCACTAAATATAATTTTTTTTACTTTTATTATATTTTTCTTAAAACATCCTCTTTCCATAGGATTAATTATTCTTATTCAAACATTAATTATTTGCTTAATTTCTGGAATAATTATTCATACTTATTGATTTTCATATATTTTATTTTTAACATTTTTAGGAGGTTTATTAGTTTTATTTATTTACATTTCAAGAATTGCTTCAAATGAACTATTCCATTTATCTTTTTTTAATAAAATATTTTTTTTACTAATTTATTTTATTATTTTTATCATAAGAATTTATCTTATAAATAATTTAAATTGATTAAATTTATTTAATTCTTATGAAATAAATAATTTTTTTAATTTATTTTTATTTATAAATAATGAAAATAATATTAATTTATCAAAATTATATAATAAACAAAATTATTTATTAATATTTATATTAATTTTTTACTTATTTATTACCCTAGTAGCTATCGTTAAAATTACAAATATTTTTTATGGTCCCTTACGATCTTTTAATTAATGATAAATAAATTTTTACCAATTCGTAAAACTCACCCTATTTTTAAATTTATTAATAATTCTCTCATTGACTTACCAACCCCTTCTAACATTTCTAGCTGATGAAATTTTGGTTCTTTATTAGCTTTATGTTTAATTACTCAAATTTTAACTGGATTATTTTTATCAATATATTATACAGCTAATATTGATTTAGCATTTTATAGAGTAAATTATATTTGCCGAAATGTAAATTATGGATGATTAATTCGAACATTACATGCTAATGGAGCTTCATTTTTTTTTATTTGTATTTATTTTCATATTGGACGAGGAATTTATTATGAATCATTTAACTTTTTTTACACATGAATAATAGGTATTATTATCCTATTTATTTTAATAGCTACAGCATTTATAGGATATGTTCTTCCTTGAGGGCAAATATCTTTTTGAGGAGCTACAGTTATTACTAATTTATTATCAGCCATTCCTTATTTAGGGACAATCTTAGTTCAATGAATTTGAGGGGGGTTTGCTGTAGACAATGCCACTCTTACTCGATTTTATTCTTTCCATTTTCTTTTTCCTTTTATTATCATAGCTTTAACTATAATTCATTTATTATTTCTTCATCAAACAGGCTCAAATAATCCTTTAGGAATTAATAGTAATCTTGATAAAATTCCTTTTCATCCATTTTTTTCATTTAAAGATTTAATTGGAATAATTATTTTAATTTTATTATTATTAATACTTTCCTTAATAAATCCATATATACTAGGAGATCCTGATAATTTTATTCCTGCTAATCCTTTAGTAACTCCTGTTCATATTCAACCTGAATGATATTTTCTTTTTGCATATGCTATTTTACGTTCAATTCCTAATAAATTAGGAGGAGTTATTGCTTTAGTTATATCTATTTTTATATTATTTATTTTACCTTTTACTTTCAATAAAAAAATCCAAGGAATTCAATTTTACCCTTTAAACCAAATTTTATTTTGAATTATAGTAGTTACATTAATCTTATTAACTTGAATTGGAGCTCGACCAGTAGAAATTCCTTATATTTTTACTGGTCAATTTTTATCAATAATTTATTTTTCTTATTATATTATTAATCCTTTAATTAATAAAATATGAGACAATTTAATTTTCAATCAATAATTAATGAGCTTGTTAAAGCATTTGTTTTGAAAACTTAAGAAAGAATAAATATTCTATTAATTTATACTAAATTTATATTATATCTAAATAATATAAATTTTAAATCCTAAAAATAATAATAAATAATTTAAAGAAACAGGTAAATAAACCTTTCAAGATAAATACATTAACTTATCATAACGGTATCGAGGTAATGTTCCTCGAACTCAAATAAAAAAAAAAGATAATAATACTAATTTAAAATAAAATATTAAATTTAAATTAAAACCCCCCATATATATTAATGTAAATATTATTCTTATAAATAAAATTCTTGAATACTCAGCTAAAAAAATTAAAGCAAACCCTCCTCTTCTATACTCAACATTAAATCCTGAAACTAATTCTCTTTCTCCTTCAGCAAAATCATATGGAGTTCGATTAGTTTCTGCTAAACTAGAAGAAAATCAACATAATCTCAAAGGAATTATTAAAAAAATAAATCAAATACTTTCTTGATAAAATTTAAATTTTATTATATTAAAATCTATTACTAAAATAATTCTAGAAAGTAAAATTAATATTAATCTTACTTCATAAGAAATAGTTTGAGCAACAGCTCGTAAACCCCCTAATAAAGAATAATTTGAATTTGAAGATCAACCTGCAATTATAATTGCATAAACTCCTATTCTTGTACAACAAAAAAAAAATATAACTCCTAAATTAAATCTAATTAAATTAAAATAATAAGGAATTAATATTCAAACCATTAATGATAAAATAAATCTTAAAATAGGACAAAAATAATAAATTAAATAATTAGAATTTATTAAATAAATTTGTTCTTTACTAAATAACTTAATAGCATCACAAAAAGGCTGTAATAATCCTATAAATCCCATTTTATTAGGTCCTTTACGAATCTGAATATATCCTAAAACTTTTCGTTCTATTAAAGTTAAAAAAGCAACTCCAATCATTACTCCAATAATTAATAATAAAATTCCAATAAATATATTTATATAATCATATATTATTATCATTACTATATATATATATATAATTATACATCTATGACTTCTAAAATCATTACATTTTTTCTGCCAAAATAGTTATATAATTATATATATATATATATATATATATATAAAAATAATATTAATAAAATTCATTATCTTATTTTTAGATAAATATTATAAATAAAATTATTTTTAATATAAATTCCTTTCGTACTAAAATATTATAATTTTTTAAAGATAGAAACCAACCTGGCTCACACCGGTTTGAACTCAGATCATGTAAGATTTTAATGATCGAACAGATCAAAATTTTAAACTTCTACATTTAAATTTTATCTTAATCCAACATCGAGGTCGCAAACTTTTTTTCTTATTTGAACTAAAAAAAAAAATTACGCTGTTATCCCTAAGGTAATTTTTTCTTTTAATCATAAATTATGGATCAAATATTCATTAATTAATGTTTTATTTTAAAAAAAAAAGTTTATTTATTTTTTTTTATCACCCCAATAAAATAAATAATTTTATTTTATTTTAAATTTCCTTAAATTTTTAATAATTTTATTTATAAAACTCTATAGGGTCTTCTCGTCTTTTAAATTTATTTTAGCTTTTTTACTAAAAAATTAAATTCTAATTTTAAAAAAGAGACAGTATATATTTCATCAAATCTTTCATACAAGTCTTCAATTAAAAGACTAATGATTATGCTACCTTTGTACAGTCAATATACTGCAGCCCTTTAATATTTATCAGTGGGCAGATTTAACTTTAAATTATAAACAAAAAGACATGTTTTTGATAAACAGGTGAATATAATATATATATATTTTGCCAAATTCCTTTATTTTAAATTTTATTAAATTTATTTTGAATTTATTTTTATTTTACTAATTTTATCATTATAACTAATTTATTTTTATTTTAAATTATTTTTTTATAAAAATTTAAATTTTAATTAAAAATTTTATTTAAATTAAAAATTTTTATAATAAAATATAATTTATAAACAATATAAATTTTAAAAAATTTAATTTTAAACTTTTTTATTATAAAAATTTAATTTAAAGATTATCCCTTAAAATATTAAATTTTTTTCTTACATAAGAAAATATTTTCTTATGTAAGAAAAAAAAATTCTAAATTAAATTTATTTCTAAAAAAATTAGATATATTTAAAAACGATTAACATTTCATTTCAAATTAATTATTTTTTATATTTATGCTACAATAAAATTATTAATTAATTAACTCTTTTAAATTCGAAAACTTTTTTATTAAAATTTATATTTAATAAACTCTGATACACAAGATACAACAATCAAAATTTACTTTAATATTAATTAAATTATTTTATTTCAAATTTCATTATCAATACTAATTAACTATAAATTTAAAAATTTTTTCTTTTTTATACTTTAACCCCCATTAAAATATAAATAAAATTTTTTTTATTATTTACATAAACTAATTAATTTTCCCCCTCAAATTAATTAATTAAATAATTTCTTTTCAATGTAAATGAAATACTTACTAAGCTCTAATTTGTTCTTTCTAGAAACACTTTCCAGTACCTCTACTTTGTTACGACTTATTTCAATTTTTAAATGAAAGCGACGGGCAATATGTACATATTTTAATTAATAAATCATATTTAAAAAATAAAAAATATTACATTTAAATCCACCTTCAATTAATTATTACAAAATAATATTCATTTAAATTAATTTATTGTAATCCATTATATTCTTAATTATAATCTGTATCTTGATCTGAATTAATTTATTATTTTAATTTTAAAATATTATTATTATTTAAAAATATTTATTTAACAACGATATACAAAATCTTAAATTAAGTAAATTTATTCGTGGATTATCATTTACTAAACAGATTCCTCTAAATAAACTAAAACACTGCCAAATTATTTAAGTTTAAATATATAATTAATATATATATATATATATATATATTATATTTACTATTTTAGTATTTAAATTTAAATTTTTAATAATAGGGTATCTAATCCTAGTTTATAAATAAATTTATTAATTCATATAAATTATTCATATAAATTTTAAATAAATTAAAATTTCACCTAATAATTTATTATTTAATTTAAATAAATATTATTTTATAATAATTATATAACTAAAAAAATTTAATTTAAATTTTGTATAACCGCAACTGCTGGCACAAAATTAGTTTTTAATTTAAATATTCCTAAATCTTAATTTCTTAAATTTTTAAATCTATTTACTATTATAATAAATTATTATTATTAAAATAATAAAAAATTCATACTAAAATTTATATGTAAAATAAATTCAAAATAAATTTTTAAAATCATAAATTTTTATCTATACTCAAATAATTATATATAGATTTTTTTTTTTTTTTATATAATAAATTTTTAAATTTTTCGTAATATCAGATAGCAATGTTCAGGCACCGGTCTCAACTGTTTGAGTGCACGCTTACGGTTAAGACAAGGGGTTGTTAATTGTTATCCTGAATTACGTAACGGTATGGTTTTCTATAACTATGTCCTTTTTTTAATGACGATGATCCAAATAGCCCTCCGGACCGTGAAGAGTTATCCACGCATGGTGCAGTCGAGGACGACT
>DWKD01000002.1:0-13356 GCA_018249235.1 Cupitha purreea
TTTTTAATTTAAAAAATTCTTAGTAATGGGGAGTTGGATATATCAGTCTGTTCATTCAGCAGTGTAATATTACTATTATTATCGGGCAGCTAACATTGCAATTAACAGAGCTAAAAATATTTGGTTAAACGAAGAGTCGCGTCATTGGTTCACTGTTAGAGATAATCTCAAATTACATTTAAAAGTTCTCTATATGGAATTGTCTTACAAACTACATAACGTTGAATTCGATCTATTAGACCATAAATCCAGAGATATAGCTTCTGTAGAAACTCATAATAAATATAATATTCAATCTAGAAAGTTAAAAATGTTAAGACAGAAACACCATATCAGTGAACCAACAACGACAATAACCCTAGTACCACGCCATCTTTTCATCCACGGGTAAAGAATCTTTCCAACGTTCAGTTACTTCCAGATGAGCTGACACTATTAGCAAAGGGGCTGAAATACAACCTGACCCCAAAATTATCTCAATGTAACCTAGAGAAATTAGCCGTGGATGCAGAGTTGGCTGTGGTAACTAATAAAGGAAATAACCTCGCTAAATGTTTGGTTGCGCAACAGATTGAGTCTATTGCGCAGCCGTCTCGATCCACTATCGACAATGAAGTTACAATACTAAAATCTATTCAACACCGAGTAGATGTTCACAATTTAGTAGTCACAAAAGCAGACAAAGGTAACACTATTGTGATATTGGATCGAGATTCTTACAATGACAAAGTTTGTAACATAATACAGGGCGAGGACTTCATCGGGTTAAAATTAGATCCAACCAATAAATACACAGCTCAACTTAAGATTGCTCTCAAAAATACACCATATGTTTTTCCGACACCACCAACATTTCTGATCCCGATGAATCCTCGCGCTCCTCTCTTATATGGTTTGCCGAAAATTCACAAAGATAATATACCAATACGTCCAGTTGTCTCTTATATTGGTGCTCCATCATATAATTTAGCTCGTCAACTTAATAAAATTATAAAAGAAAAGACATCCTTTTCCCCCTTTTTAGTTTGAAAAATAGCCTTAATCTAGTTAAAACATACAGGACATTATATTACCCCATAATTCCAAATTAGTCTCACTTGACGTAGATAATTTATTTACCAATGTCCCCCAATTAGAGACCATAAAAATATTGTCCCACGTATTTGACAAGGTAAAATTACATCCCGGAGAAAAGGATGATCTCATTACACTTACTACCTTATGTATCAATCAAAATTATTTCAAATTTAACAATCATTTTTATTCACAAAGGGAGAGAGTAGCAATGGGTTCTTCATTGAGCCCATTAATGGTATAAATATTTATGAATAATTATAAAAATAAATATATTGTTACGGGTGCGATTGTTAATAAAAGAAGTTTTGTTTTACTAGGAAAATGTGTAATATTTATATTTTAACAAACATCGTTATGAACAACTATTCGAATTATTAACTAGTATGATCATAGCTAACTAATGCTAAATTTGGACGCCAGGAGAGTTTTTGCAACAGCGGAACTCTGCCAAAACCAAGCCTCAGCTTCTTCGGGTAATAATATTTGCAATTGCGTACGATACCTCAATTAAAATCAGTGCGTCTTCAAAAGGGCGTTTCCATTAGGCTATAACAATAAGTGACCAGTCATTAGTCATCTACCTATCTAACTATTGCACACAACAATTAACGTGTTACTAAATGTAAAAACTTACCCCTTTTGCGCACAATCACCATAACTTTATAAATATCACTTTCAATACCAAATTTGTGAAACTATTTCAATATCTCAATTTAACTTGACACGTCTGATGCTCAAGTGTATTTGACCCATAATGTTCTAAACTCAAATTAAACAAATATTTTAATGTAAAAACAAAGAAAATAAAATGCTAAGAACACCAGGATTTGAACTCGCGTACTAATTTATTTAATTCCCAGTCTCTTCCGATACGCCACGGCTGCTTACACGATAATCACGAATTTATATTACTGGTTGTTGCCTGCTGAATGTGAATCTTATTTTTATTTAATTTTTTTTTGTATATACCCACATTGTTTTATTATTAACAATCTACTAACATAATATTCCCCCAACCAAACAAAGAAAGAAAATTATATATTTTATTTCTTTTATTCTTTGGTACCCCAGAGTGGCTTTAAATCTTTCGCGTGCCAAACACCTATCGGTTTACCGTATACATTATTTAAATGAAATACATTTTCTGACAATTTCTTAGTTATAATGGCTTTTTCAAATTTCGGTGCTAGTTTAGCCATGAACTTAGTTCCAGCTCGAGAAAGATATTTTGTTCTTTTCCATACTACATCCCCTACTTCAAATTTTGCTAATCTATGTCTGTTGTTGTAAATTTTAAGACTTTTACCATGAGAAACCTGTAAACTTCGTTCTACTTCTTTGTATCTAATGGCTTGTTTTTTTACATTTACTAAATACTCAGCAACATCAATTGAAATGGGTATTTTATCTTTAATCGGAAAAGTGACTGCACGATCAATCACATTTGCCGGTATAGATGTTTCCCTGCCAAAGAATAAGAAGGATGGAGTATATTCCGTTGTTTCATGTACTGATGTTCGAATAGCATGTGCAAATTTCTGTAAATGAACATCCCATTCATTGTGTTTCCTAGAACTGATGTAAGAAGCAATCATTGTGCCAATTACTCTATTAACACGTTCCGTAGGATTACTCTGCGGATGATAATTTGGAGTGAACCAAATTTGACTATTGTATTTTTGTATTAAATCTCTAAACAAATGGGAATCAAATTGTTTTCCGTTGTCACAAATTATTGCTACTGGTACGCCGTAAAGTAAAAATTGATTTTCAATAATCTCACAGATTTTATCAGCTTTGCCAGTTCTCAATGGAAACAATAACGTAAATTTACTAAACAAACAAGATAGCACTAATAACATTGTGTTACAACTTTTGCTTTTGGGGAATGGGCCCATTAAATCTATGGAAATTACTTGCCAAGGTTTTGTTACTTTCCTATGATGACCCATAGTACCTAAAGGTAATTTTTGTGTGACTTTGACTTTTGCACATGTATCACATTTTCCAACGTGGTGTTTTACATCGCTCAGCATATTAGGCCAATAGTAGTATTGCTTGATTCTAAATAAGGTTTTACGAATTCCTAAATGCCCAGCTTTAACATCATCGTGGCAGTATTTCAAGACATCAGCTCTAAGTGAATTAGGGATAAATAATTTCCAGTCGTACTCTTTATCAGGGTATTGTTTTAAACTTATTTTTCTATATAATAAACCATCTTTTACTTCCCAATCCTGGTTTCTTTCTTTTTGTTGTATAACCTTTTTTAATTTATGTTTGTACCAATCATCTTTATGACTTTCAAAATTTTTTATATTAAAATTATTATCTATTAGCACATTAACTGATCTTGACAAAGCATCGGGAACAACGTTACACCTACCAAGTCTATGAATAATATCAAAACTGAATTGCTGTAATTTCATAGCCCACCTTGCTAGCCTGCCATGAGGGTCTTTCATTTTATGTAGCATTTTCAGCGCACTATGATCAGTTATTACCGTAAAATGAATTCCATCTATGTACGGCCTAAACTTCTCTACAGCATACACTATACTTAAAAGTTCTCTTTCTGATGTTGAATATCGTTGTTCTCGATCATTTAGTTTTCTACTTAAATATGCTATAGGTTTATCACAATCATTAACTTTTTGACATAAAACAGCACCTATGCCCTTATTCGAAGCATCGCATTGAATGGAAAAAGGTTTAGTATAATCGGGACAAGAAATGACTGGTGTAGATGTAAGCAAAGTCTTAAGATTCATGAATGCTTTGTCTGCCTCATCAGTCCAGGTAAATTTTCTTTTTCTTTTACCTTTAGTTAAGTCATGTAGAGGTGCTGCTATCACTGAGAAATCTTTAACAAACCTTCTGTACCAACTAGCAATCCCAATGAATCTTTTAAGTTCCGTAATATTTCTGGGTCTTGGGAAATTTATTATGGCCGTAACCTTATCGGGATCCGTGCGCAATCCATCTTTGTCAATTATATATCCCAGAAAACGCAAGCTAGATCGTGCAAATTTACATTTATCAACATTTATGGTTAAGCCGGCTTCTTTAAGTATATTCATAACACGTTTTAAAAGTACCAAGTGTTCATTAAATGACTCCGAACAAATAACAATATCATCCAAGTAAGCCCAAACTTTACCCTCTAACACATGGAATAGAATGTCCATTAGCCTTTGTTGCGACTGAGAAGCATTTACTAGCCCAAAAGGCATAACTTTAAAGTGAAACAAACCTCTGCCAGGTACTGCGAATGCAGTTTTTTCCTTACTAGACTCTTCAAGTTCAATTTGCCAAAACGCAGACTTCAAATCAATAGTGCTTAGAAATTTTGCGTTACGTAGATTGTCTATAATAGAGGCTATTCTTGGCAATGGATATGTATCCCGTTTTGTTATCTTATTGAGTTGTCTACTATCTAGACACAGCCGATTATTGCCATTAGGTTTCTTTACTATCACAATAGGAGAGCACCAAGGACTATGAGATGGCTCGACTACATCTTTATCTAACATTTCGTCTAACTCACGTTCTATCTCCTTCCTTACTACGGGGGAGAAATTATATTGTTTTTGATATATAGGTTTACTATCTCCAGTGTCTATAGAATGTTTTAAAATTTTTGTTCTGCCCAAACCTATCCCAATGTTCTTTCTTATTTCATTTATTATATTTAAAAGTTCTTTTTGTTCTGAATTACTTAAATTATCTTTACTTATAATTGTAGCCGATTGCTCTGAGATACTATTTATAATAGAGGAATGTGTAATGTCCTCTTTAAAGGCAAACGAAATACCAAATTTATCAAAGAAATCTTTACCTAAAATTAATTTTTGTGATAGATTTGGCATGACTAGCATAGGTACAATGTGAAATTGATCACCGAACTGAACTGGAACATCGAAAACTCCTGTAATGCAATGGTTAGTTCCATCTGCTGTGGATATTTGCTTACAATTAAATTTATGTGACTTTACCCCCAATCTTTTCAAAGTGTTAGAAAATTCCAAATTGACAACAGAACTAGTCGCTCCAGAGTCTAGTAATCCATCGCAAGTAAAACCCAATACTTTCAGATGTATGTATGGCCTATTATCAAATTGTTTCCGGAATGTTAATGGAGATACCGCTTCTTGAGACATGAATTTACGAATAACATTCAGCCACTCCTGCCACTCTTTATTTTGTGTATTTTGGGGAAGTCTCAATTGACAGGGTTTTGAGTCTCCCCACTGCCGTTTCCCTTACAAGTGCAATCTTTAGAGGTGACCCCAAAGCGTCCACATTTATAACAGAACAATCTTTGTTTAGGTACGGTACATGTCCGGAATAAATGACCCATTTCGCGACAGTTCCAACATCTCATTTTGAGGTTAGTGTTATTTCTAGGAGCTGAAGTTTTAATTTCGTTAATATTATTTGAATTTCTATTTGACTCGAAGTTGTAGGCTAAATCAGGTTCTAAAGAATTTATGACAGGTTTAGGTTCATGAAAATTATCACAATTAATTTTAGTTCTCTCAACAATTCTTAATACATTAACCAGATCCGAGATTGATGTAAACACATCTCTACAAACTGCTTTCTGGTAGTATGGTTGAAGGTTTTTTATAATGATCATTATTTTTTCTGTTTCTAAAATATTATGCGGAAGTCTATTAAACATATTTTGCATCACAGATATAAATATAACGACTGATTCATTTTTACCCTGGGATCTTGATTTAGCCTCCGATAATAATTCCTCCTGGTAATAAGGAGACTGAAAAGTCCGTTTTAACAATAGTACCAATTCATTCCAATTCTTCACATATTCTTTATTTGCCCGGAACCAAATTAAAGCATTTCCTTTAAAGAAATCTATAGCATATCGCCACAGGTCATCATCAGTGGCATTTCTTGCGTCCTTAAGTTCATTTACTCTTTCAATAAAAGCGTTGACACTAAATTCATTATTGCCTGAGAATTGAACACCCCATTGACTAATTGGTACTAATTTAAGTCTACGTCTACTTTGATCTTCTTCACATGATGTGGAATTAAATAATTTTGCATTAAAGTTCTTTTCGCTATGAAATGCTTGGATGTCAAAGTCATCTTGAGCAAAGCTAACCCTTTTCCTATCTACATTTAATTTAGGCGAAGTTAGTCCTTCTGAAATTATTTTATTGTCGGAATTTGAAGTGGTGGCAGGAGCTTCATCTCCTTGGTTCAAAATTTTCTTGCTATCTTCTCCAAAAGAAGACTGTAACGCCAGTTTCATTTGTGGAGTTATGTCCTCATTATCATCTATTTCATCTTTTTTTTCTAAATCATTTAACAATGTCACAGCTTTTTCTAAAAGTGTAGTACTTTTTTCTTTCTCATGTTCATTGCTAGGCACTATCAGTTTTATTCTATTTACTACATGAAACAGACGGGATACTAAACGCTTATAAAGTTGTTTATCAGGTTTTTCATGTAATTCAGAAATGTAACTGGATATTGTACTTATTTTATTTAAACAAATATCTAATTCAGCACTAGGATTTTCAATACATGATTTTGGTGGCTTAATATCATATGATACCTGTTCAAGATTTTCGACTTGAATCATTTTTTTAAGTATCCTCTTTAACGCCGAAACTAAGCCACCGGGCTCGTTGTAACCACGACACGCGAGTTCAAATTCTACTTCATCTTTAAGTAATAGATATGGATCCATGATGACAAAATTTTGATAAATGACTTACGCGGAAGGGGGTAAATTTATGACACAATATTTTTAAGTTCACGTTATGATTAAAAAAATACAATAAAAAAAAACGACCAGTTGACAATTTTAACCGTATACTGACAATCAACTAACTCCTGCTAACCATTACTCTTAAATAGTAGGTGGTAAGAATAAGTATGGTTATAGTAATTATTATTTATAAACAAAAAAAAACAAAACACTAAATTAATATGAAAACATAATTTTATGTGACTACTTATAATGTTTTACTTGCTGTATAGTGGTTACCAAAAGTGTAACTTAGCAGCACTAAATAATACTATAACAATTTTATTATTTCACCTTTTTGATTTTTTTAAAAGGAATACTTAAAATATAACCCGGCATTAAATTCAATTAACACAATTTACAAATAACTCGTACGTAAGTGGGTAGGTTGATAAGAGTAAACATGCACTTTGAATAAGTATAAAATTACGTTAAAAATTTTAACAAAAACCCGTATGTTTTAACGTTGGGCGCTATTTGTTACGGGTTCTGTTGTTAATAAAAGAAGTTTTATTTCATCAGGAGAATGTGTAACATTTATATTTTAACAAACACCTTTATGAACAACTATTCTAATTAATAACTAATATGATTATAGCTAACTAATGCTAAAATTGGACGCCAGGAGAGTTTTTGCAACAGCGGAACTCTGCCAAAACCAAGCCTCAGCTTCTTCGGGTAATAAATAATATTTGCAATTGCGTATGATGCCTCAATTAAAATTAGTGCGTCTTCAAAAGGGCGTTTCCATTAGGCTATAACAATAAGTGACCAGTCATTAGTCATCTACCTATCTAACTATTGCACACAACAATTAACGTGTTACTAAATGTAAAAACTTACCCCTTTTGCGCACAATCACCATAACTTTATAAATATCACTTTCAATACCAAATTTGTGAAACTATTTCAATATCTCAATTTAACTTGACACGTCTGATGCTCAAGTGCATTTGACCCATAATGTCCTAAACTCAAACTAAACAAATATTTTAATGTAAAAACAAAGAAAATAAAATGCTAAGAACACCAGAATTTGAACTCACGTACTAATTTATTTAATTCCCAGTCTCTTCCGATACGCCACGGCTACTTACACGATAATCAGAAATTTCTATTACTGCCTGTTACCTGCTGAATGTGAATCTTATTTTTAGTATTTAATTTTTTGCATATACCCACATTGTTTTATTATTATCCATCTACTAACATAATAATTTATTTGAGCATGAACTGAATTAAGTCGACTTCGACGAAAGTGAAGTCGACGAAAGGAAGAAGTCCAGGTCCATTGCCAAGATGATGAAGTCTTATCTCGAACGCCAACGTCAGGTAAATAATCATTATCGGTCGATACCTGTAACAATTTCATCTTGGGTGTACGCTTCAGTCGAGACTTAGCAATAGGACCTTTTTTTTAGATGTGTAGACGTGTGTAGACAGGTCTGCAAGGACGGTGTCTTGTGTATTTCTAGGTGATAATTACTGTCGGCTAGCTACTGGATTGGTGATAAAGACTTATTGGTCAGGTTGGTATTGTGTTTCACGCTCACGGTTTTTGTTCCTGTTGGTCATTATGTTAGTACGGTCAACTACAGTGGATTCGTTAGGTTTTCATTTGATCACGGTGTGTCAGAATGTACTGTTGCATTAAATGTTCTGTGATGTCTATATCTAAGGGGTCTCTGGGGTCAAAGTGTCCTCTCATGATATCGTGGGGCCTACATTTAGTAAAACTGTGCACAGAGCTATTATATGCAATCATTGAGTAGGGTATCTGTTCTGTGACTTAGCTAAGATTCTATAGTGAGTAATATTAATAATAATAATAAGCCCCCTAAATTCCTACCCTACGGCCCCCTAAATTCCTACCTTATAGCCCCCTAAATTCCTACCTTACGTCCGAGCTGAACACCAAGCCACGTGGGGGGCGGACACGCGTACTGTGCAATAGTACAAAAAACTTACGCGGCTAACAAGGCAAAGGTTACCCTTCATGGAGATATGAGCAATGAAAGAAGGTATAATTTACGGTCGCTTCCCGGGGAGCGCCGGGGCGCATCTGGAGCCGATGCTGGATGCCACAGTATGCGAACCATCGGCGGTGAGGCGTTGAGCAGGCGGGCTCTCACCGAAAATACAACTACAGCCGGTCGCAGTGAGCTGAACAGGCGGGCTCACAGCGTAGAAGCTACAGCCGATTCCTCAGGCGAAGATACTATCTCTTTATTTTCTTCCATCCCTTCAACTCGCCCCTCTTACATGACAAGACGTACATCTACCTTGTCCTCAAGTACGCTTACTAGTGTTGTGCAGGATGTCAATCCTGACGCAGAGCTTGCACCCACTACAAGCGCTTCTACTACGCGCAGAAGATGGACTGTTGAAATGAATTCATTTATACTGCGCACTTATCTCCTATTAACTGCATTAGATTCAGACACAAATACATACCTTGAACCACTTCACCTGAAATTTATAGAAAAGTTCCCAGATATGCAGGTTAGCCGTCAAAGAGTAGGAGGCCAACGCCGAGCAATACTCCGAAACAAACTACTACCGCAAAACATTATAGACCAGATACACACGGAAGTCAAAGAAGAACTCAACCAGATGCAGATAAACCATACTCAGCACACACAGACATCCATCGGCCACCCACTCGAATTAACACCAGCACAAACCCTAGAAACACAACGCACAGCCCCTGAAAGACATACTAGACAAATCCGCACACAGACACGAATGAGATGGACCAGCGAACAAAACGAAGCTGTCATGAGATCTTACTTTCGAGTGACGAATTTAGGTACAAATGAAACAGCACACCGGAAACCCATGTATTTAGATTTCATAAACAGTTGCCCTTCTCTTGCACACCTCAGCGAACAACGAATAGCTGATCAAAGGAGAGCCATTATTAACAATAAATACATTAATAGTGACAGGTTAAATGCAATTAAATTAGAAGTAGCTGAAGAATTGACACGAAGTAGTCAAAATCCACTAACCGGAATTACTGAGGTTAACTTACATAGTTTTCATAGCTCTGATGATATTGATACACTTCCCGCAAACCCAATCATAAATATATACAATACAATAGAAGCTTCACCAAATACAGAAACATTTAGCAACATTGAAGTGGATACTGAATCCATAGAGATCATACCAATCCCACAACCTAACTTTGAAAGAGACCAATTAATAGATAATACCTTCCAAGAAGCTTTTGAATTTTATAAAACAACTAGCCCTGTAGACCGAATTTATATCCCAAAACAAAAACCATCCAAAAACCTTGCTAAAATAATCAACTATTTAAATACTATCACTATCCCTGAAACCGTGAACGCTGAAACAGAATTCGATAAATTACAAACAGTAATATACTGTGCGGCGTGGACTGCCGCTAAAGTCAATGGAGCTAAGATAACATTGCAGCCAAAAGTAGTAAACCCAGGTACGAAACAAATATACAAGCCTAAATGGCAAAAACGGTTAGAAAGAAAATTAAATGATTTCAGGATAAAAATAGGCAGAATGACACAATTCATTAAAGGCAATAGAAGCAGAAAAGTTATAAAACACGCAAATAAAATCATAAAACAGTATAAAATTCACACTATACATGAGGAACCAAATACACAAGCCGTACACACATTAGACACGCTGCAACAAAAACTTTCAGTAGCGAATGGCCGACTAAAAAGATATAAAGCATGCACACAAAGAAAACAACAGAACACACAATTCACAAATAACGAAAAACTTTTCTACCGTAACATTAGACAGGCAACATCAAATCTACAGGAAAACAATCAAATCGGGGATGATAGCAGCACCTTAGACTCAGAGACTCTACACAACTTCTGGGCTAGAATATGGGAACAACCCATCGAACACAATGCTGATACTGACTGGATACAGAATGAAGTTAACAATAATAACACAAACATACAGCCAATGGTTTTCGAACACATATCACCACAAATCTTTCACAAAGTCCTGTCTAAATCTCATAATTGGAAAGCACCCGGTTCAGATCATATCCATAGTTACTGGTATAAAAAGTTTACATCTATCCACGGCTACCTACACACCCACATAAACACATTTATCCAGCACCCTGAATCAATACCTTCCTATATCACAGCGGGAACTACATTTATGATACCAAAAGACCGTAATGATCTTGCCAACCCAGCAAAATATAGGCCCATCACATGCTTGCAAACCTTGTACAAGATCATCACATCCTGTATAGCTGAACTGGTATACCAACACATAGACGGCAATAATATCTTAGCCGAACAACAAAAAGGATGTCGAAGGCTTAGCCAGGGCTGTAAGGAGCAGCTGATCATAGATTCCGTTATTCTTAAAAAGACCCAAAAAACGAAATCCGACCTTTTCAGCATGTACATAGACTACCAAAAAGCATACGACTCCGTACCGCATTCGTGGCTTGTACAAATCTTAGAAATATACAAAATACACCCCACTTTAATTAGATTCCTGAGAACTATGATGACAACTTGGACTACTGTACTTAACCTCACTACCGCTAGCGAAACACTCCACACCAATCCAATCAAAATACAGAGAGGCATTTTCCAAGGGGATGCACTAAGCCCACTGTGGTTCTGTCTTGCTTTAAACCCCTTGTCTAATATATTAAATTCAACCTCACTAGGTATTTGCTTAAATAATATTGCTACTGACGGACAGATTCTCACACAAAACAACGTTCTGAGCCATCTGATGTACATGGACGATATAAAGCTTTATGCAAACACCGAAAGCGAACTACATCACTTGGCTAACCTTACAGAACAATTTAGTAATGACATCAGAATGCAATTCGGTATTGATAAGTGTAAAATAAATTCAGTTAGAGCAGGACAGAACTACCAACACCACTATAGCTTAGGGAACGGCGCACAAATTGAACCTTTAAACGAACAAGAAACTTATAAATATTTAGGATACGCACAGTCACGCCAAATACACTTTAAAGATACGAAAAACAAGCTAAAACAACAATTTCAACACCGACTCAATACAATACTGAAAACACAACTTAACTCACGAAACACGATAAAAGCGATCAATACCTTTGCTATACCAGTTCTGACCTATTCATTCGGTATCATAAACTGGACCAAAACAGACCTGAAAAACTTACAGCGCAAAATCAATACGACATTAACCAAATTTCGCAAACACCACCCAAGAGCCTGTATCCAACGACTGACACTACCGCGAAAAGAAGGAGGCAGAGGACTTATCGACATTTTAAATCTACACAACAGACAGATCGCAACCCTCAGACAATATTTCTTTTCCAAAACAACATCCTCGACACTCCACAAACTCATAACACAAAACGATAAACATTTTACACCTCTCAATTTAACAGACATAAACTCACAGAAAAACGAAAAGATAATTGATGATAAAACAAAACTTTTAGAATGGAGCCAAAAGTCTCTACACGGAAGACATCGCCAAGATTTATGCCAAATTAATGTCGACAAAGAAGCGTCGAACGCATGGCTGAATCGAGGCGAACTCTTCCCGGAGACGGAAGGCTTCATGACTGCAATACAAGACCAAATAATTGAGACAAAAAATTACAGAAAGCATATTATAAAAAATTTGACTAATGACACTTGCAGGAAGTGCAATAGCGCCCCAGAGACCATACAACATATTACAGGAGCATGCAAATCAATAGCCCAAACGGACTACAAACATAGACATGATCAAGTAGCCAATGTTATACATCAAAAACTAGCGCATCAATACAAACTCATAGATTCTGTAGTCCCATATTACAAATACAACCCTGAAACCGTATTGGAAAGTCCCACAGCAAAACTATACTTCGACCGCGCCATACTTACAGACCGTACAATCCACTTTAACAGACCCGACATCACACTAATAGACAAAGTTCACAGAATTGGATTTTTGATAGACATCGCAGTTCCCAATACACACAACCTACAGTCAACAATAGCAGCAAAATTGAGTAAATATACAGAATTAAAAGATGAAATAAGCCGACTATGGCATTTACAAAAAGTAGCAATAGTACCAATAGTTTTATCTACAACCGGCGTTATTCCCAAACAACTTCACCAATCCCTAAATTCTCTGAACCTCCCTCCGAACACATACCACCTATTGCAAAAAGCAGCCATATTAAACACTTGCAGATTAGTTCGTATGTTCCTAAAATGTGAATTAGATACAAATAGTAACACCAACACACAAACACAATTTGTTACACTATCTAATAGGCTGAACCGCAATGAACCTAATAGTAGCATTAACCCCACTGATGAACACTTGGCTTAGGCCCGTGCCATTAGTTCTGCCCAGCTAAAAGCTGAGAAAAATAAATATATCAACATAATAATAATAATAATAATAATACTCTTTATTTCCACCATAAACACAAAATAAAATACAGAGTTTACACTATTGGT
>DWKD01000003.1:0-13210 GCA_018249235.1 Cupitha purreea
GCTATCTGCTAGTGAAGGTCCCGTCAAAATTGGCTTAGCCATTTCAGGGATTCGCAGCAACAAACAGACAAATAGACAGATAGATAGAAGTGTTGTTTTGTTATATGCACCGTGTATACATCAAAATACATTTAGTAAAAAGCGGATACTTTAATATTATAAACAGACACTCCAATTTACTTTATTTGTATAGATACATAATAAGATCTATTTCGTTGCTTCCGTGCAGGTAAAATTATTTGAATGTAGTAAATGCGACATGACTTTCCCTTCAATCCAATAGGTATAATCAAGATTCACCGAATTCGTTGTCCCAATAAAACTTGTGCCCCGCTCTGATCTTGTCATTCTATACGCTCCGCTCGTTAACCAAACGGGTTACTTTTTTATAGTTCAATTTACTCGATTTATTTCGCCAAACTAATCTGCCTTGTTAACAGTCGTAGGACCTTTGACAAAGGAGAATTTTTCTCACAACTTTATTTCAGCAACGTTACAGTTGCGACACACGGCTTTTTACTTTTTTAAATCTTTGTTTATTTTTTCTCTGAAATGAGCAAGAAACAAAAAACAAACAATTATTGTCTGCTAGATACGCGTCGATTATATATCTAACAATTATTTATTAAATATGCCCACGGTTACACAATAATATTCATGTAGGTTCATGAAATCAAGACAAATAAAACACCGGTGCCATTTTTCATTCTCCAACTACTATAAATCACATGTATTCCACTGCACCATTACTTAGTTCCGGCGGTTTAAAAGTCACCCTTTAATGAGTTTACTTAATGGATACTTAGTCGATTCACCTCAACCTTCAAATATTAGTTACTTATGAAATTTCGGTTCATTACTTGGTTTTTGTTTAGTTATACAAATTGTTACAGGTGTTACATTAGCAATGCATTACAACCCTAGTGTTTTAGAAGCATTCAATTCAGTTGAACATATTATGAGAGACGTTAATAACGGATGATTAATACGTTACTTACACGCTAATACTGCTTCAGCCTTTTTCTTTTTAGTTTATCTACACATCGGAAGAGGTTTATACTACGGATCTTACAGAGCTCCTAGAACATTAGTATGAACAATTGGTGTAGTTATATTTATATTAATGATGGCTACTGCCTTTTTAGGATATGTTTTACCATATGGTCAAATGAGTTTATGAGGTGCTACAGTTATTACTAACCTTATGAGTGCAATACCATGAGTAGGACAAGATGTAGTTGAATTTATTTGAGGAGGTTTCAGTGTTAATAACGCTACTTTAAATAGATTTTTTGCTTTACACTTTGTATTACCATTTGTATTAGCTGCATTAGCATTAATGCATTTAATAGCATTACACGATAGTGCAGGATCAGGTAATCCACTGGGTGTTTCAGGTAATTACGATAGATTACCTTTTGCTCCATACTTTATATTTAAGGATTTAATAACTATATTTTTATTTATCGTAGTATTATCAGTGTTTGTTTTCTTTATGCCTAATGTTTTAGGTGATAGTGATAATTATATTATGGCTAACCCAATGCAAACTCCACCTGCTATAGTACCTGAATGATATCTATTACCATTCTATGCTATCTTAAGATCTATACCTAATAAATTATTAGGAGTTATATCTATGTTTGCTGCAATATTAATATTATTAGTTATGCCCTTCACAGATCTAGGTAGAAGTAGAGGTTTACAATTTAGACCCTTAAGTAAAATAGCTTTCTTCATCTTTGTAGCTAACTTTTTAATATTAATGCAAATAGGAGCAAAACACGTTGAAACACCATTTATAGAATTCGGTCAAATAAGTACTGTATTATATTTTTCACACTTCTTAATAATAGTTCCATTAGTTAGTTTACTTGAAAACACTTTAGTTGATATTCATACTAGCCGTAAGTAATTAGCCCTAAACGTTATCTAGAAATTCTTGAGCGTCGTGGTCCAAGTGCCAATATATCTCCAGCTAATAATACTGCGGGTACTATTAGAAGCATATCAGAAGTAGACGGCTCTAACGAACAGGCTTCTTCTAAAAGAAGATAACCTATAACAGAGAAAAAAAATAAAAAAAAAAAAAATTATAGTCTCGCTCGCAAATTTAATGTTAATTTCTTTATTAATTTCTTTATTAGTTTCAAACGCCGTTACTTTAAGACGGGACAAGTCAATATTATTTTCAAGAATAGTTATAACTGGTTTACTTTTTGCCAGTTTCTTAGCTTTAAACAATTTATTTACTAAAGCACTGGAAAAAGGTATAGGTGTATATGGTGGATTATTTAATGTTACAACATTTACACAATCTTTCAACATATTTATATTCTTAATTAGTGCCGTTATACTGGTATTAACTGCTTTTTATCCTAGAAAAGTCTTTATAAAAGAACAATCATCTTTTTATAAATTGTTAACTACCAAATTAACATACAATAAAAACTCTATTTCAAACAAAACAGCAGAACAATTTCGTATTATAGAATATGCACTTATAATAGTCTTTATATTATGTGGAGCGGTATTTTTAATGAGTACAGCAGACTTAATTTCTGTATTCTTGTCTATAGAGTTACAAAGTTATGGTTTATACATACTGTCTACTTTATATAGAGATTCAGAATCAGCAACTGCTAGTGGGTTAACTTATTTCTTATTAGGAGGATTATCATCTTGTTTTATCTTATTAGGTTCAGCCTTATTATACGTTAACTCTGGTACTACTAACTTAGACAATATATATGTGATAAGCAGTATAAGTGAAATAGAGGACTTAAATACTCTTACATACTGATACCAACCATATTATCTACACTTATCTTTAATAATATTATCAGTGGGATTCTTATTCAAAGTAAGTGCTGCTCCCTTCCACTTTAGATCTCCGGATGTTTATGATGGAATACCTACAATAGTTACTACTTATGTAGCTATAGTGGCAAAAATATCTATATTTGCCTTTTTCTTAGAATTAGTTTTCTACACAGAGTATTCTTACTTAAATTTCTCTTGAAAGAATATATTATTGTTAAGTAGTTTATTTTCTCTAGTTATAGGTTCTGTTTTAGGTCTAACACAATTTAGAATAAAAAGATTATTTGCGTATAGTACTATTAGCCATGTAGGGTTTATACTATTAGCCTTAACTATAAATAAAGCCGAATCTATACAAGCATATATATTCTATATATTACAATACTCTATATCAAATTTAAACGCATTTATTATATTAGTAACTATAGGATATACTTTATATTTACACGTATATAAAGATAAAGAGTACAAGAATTTACTTGATGTTAACAATTCACCTATACAGCTTATTAATCAGATAAAAGGTTACTTTTACATTAATCCATATATAGCTATAAGTTTAGCCATTACCTTATTCTCATTTGTAGGAGTTCCTCCTCTAATAGGATTCTTTGCTAAACAGATGGTTTTAAGTGCTGCCTTAGATAACGGTTATGTATTTATCACTCTAGTAGCCATATTAACTAGTGTTATAGGAGCAGGTTATTATCTTAGTTTAATAAAACAAATTTTCTTTTTCAAACACGATTACAAAATAAACCCTTCAGTAAAGAATTTAAATCTAGTTGCTTACATTAATCCCGCCTCGTTTACAGCAAACGATAATACATCTAATGGTCTTAGAGTGGAATTTAATCCAAGCAATATTACAATAAACAGTGCGTTAAGTAGCACTATTTCCGTTTTAACTCTTTTACTTATACTATTTATATATATACCAGGAGAATGATTTAATATAGTTAGTATTCTTAGTCTTATATTATTTAAAGCTTAAATGACAAGTCAAACATTTTTTCTTATATTTATACCTATATTAGCAATAATATTATTAGCTGTAAATTTAATCTTTGCCCCACATAACCCGTACGAAGAAAAAGACAGTGCTTTCGAGTGTGGATTTCATTCATTTTTAGGACAAAATAGAAGTGAATTCAGTATATCATTTTTCATATTTGCTTTATTATTCTTATTATTTGATTTAGAAATACTATTAGTATACCCTTATGTTGTTAGTGCGTACCAAAACGGTATATTTGGTTTAATTATAATGCTTTTATTTTTCTTAGTGTTAACTTTAGGTTTTGCCTTTGAATTAGGTAAGAATGCACTTTCGATAGAAAGTAGACAAAGCAACTACAAATAAAAAAAAAAAAAAAAAAAAATAAAACATATATAGTTATTATTTTTAGTAATACTGTTATATATCAAAAAAGCTGCAAAAAAAATGTAATGGAAAGAATTACACACTAAATATAATTATACTAATAATTTCCTATATTTAATGGAATTTCTCTTGAATGTTTTAAACTTTAAAAACTTTATGATACAAGCAGCAAAAATAATAGGAACAGGATTAGCCACTACAGGACTTATAGGAGCTGGAGTAGGTATAGGTGTAGTTTTCGGAGCTCTTATATTAGGTGTGGCAAGAAATCCATCTTTAAGAGGGCAACTTTTTTCTTATGCTATTTTAGGATTTGCTTTTTCAGAAGCTACTGGTTTATTCGCTCTGATGATGGCTTTCTTACTACTTTATGTGGCATAGCTATGAGAGCTTACAGAGTTTTTCTGCTTAATAAAAATTAATATATTTGTTTTCACTATATACTTTTATATTACTAGGTTTAAGTTTATTTTTATTAATTTACCTGCTTAATTTTTATTATACGCTATTAAATATGTGCTTTAGAGTGTTCTCTGGTTTACCAGGTACACCTAAAGATCTTAAAAATTTAATATACAGATCTACTAGTTGCGGCCCATCGGGACCTTCTGGTCCTAGTGGTGGTGACAGTAATCTTATGGTTAGTCTAGTGGGTAAAGCTAAACACGATGAGATTAAAAATGAGAGAACTGAATTTGGGAATAAATGTCCTTATAATGACAAATATACTTTGGATTTTTTGTTTTCCTCATTTATCCTCACCTTAAAAAAAAAAAAATTAGCGTGTTGCTTAGCTAGCAAGAGAAACTAGTCACACACACGTATTATGAGTTTATAATGTCTTTATATGTTAAATTTAGTTAGATACATAGGGTAAAGAACAAAAGAAAAAATTGTTTTTGATAAGAATAGTTATCGTTGTTTCTAAGAGAGCTTAACTTAATGGTAAAGTATGTGACTTTTAATCATTCCAATGTGAGTTCGAATCTCATAGCTCTTATAAGTATTTTATAATACTTTTTTTATGTCTAAAGGTTTACGCAACGATTAGATATTTTATTTTTTTTTTTCGCATCTAGATGAGTACATCTACCATTGATATTATTTATCATAAATATTTATATTACTTTTTTTTATATCTATCTAAAGGTTGACGCAACTTTTAGATATTCTATTTTTCGCATTACATTACCTATAATTATACAGTAACACTTTTAGTTCCCTCTAAAAAAGGATGAAGGAAAGCTTACATAAGAGGTTTTTCTAGTTCAATATCATTATCGGTCGACTCCAATAATGGTAGAACCATAGACAGAACCGCGGACATAGCGGACACGTATCATGGGGATAGAGATGGATTAAATACCTATTTCAGAGATAAAGAGGCTAGTATCCGTCGTGATTACAGAGAGGATTCTAATTCAGCTGCAATGGATGGTGTTTCAGCTAGTGAGTTACAGAGTTGACAAGATAACAGAGATGATCTGCTTGAACAACTAAACGATCAAAGAGACGATGTCTTTGATTTAGCTTCAGTTACAGATGATAGCAGTGATAACGACGGTGATAGCGTTAGCGGCAACAATAATGCATCATCTAGTGATAACAACGCATCATCACCTAACAGTGGTGTAACTGGTACATCGGATCTTAATTCTGTAGAGCCTAATTCTAACGATTCTTCGTATCATCCGCAAGATAGTTCAGATGTGGAGCAAACAGATTTTCCGAGTTGAGAGCCTTTTGATGAATAGGATTTATTTATCTAAAGCAATTTTGCCCCATATTAAGGTAGAGATGAATAATGCACCTGTTTCTAATCAATTATTTACATTAATCGATTAAGAGTCCTTAAAAATTAAGTAATTAGTTTTTCTTTAACTTAATATATCTCTAGAGCTTTTTCCTGATAATTAACTTACTTACATGAATGGATTAAGAGTTTTTAACAATTAAAAATAAATAAAAAGAAAAATCTCATTAGCTTAATGGTAAGGCAAGGTGGTCCTAACATCCAGATGCAAATTCAAATCTTGAGCGCTTTGCGAGAGATTCTGTCTTTTAATATACCATGTTTAGCGCTTAGCTTTTTTAGCGCGTAGCGAGAAAAAAAAAAAAACAAAATAAATAATATTAGCCCCTTCCAATATTTCTATATGCTGGAACTTCTCTAAATCTTAAGTACTATACTTATTTTATTAAATATGGTAAGTAAAAATCTTAAGCGTATCTAGATAATCAGTAGGAAACCGGTGGATCTCTACACTTAAGACCTACAATGTTATTTGCATTAGGATTTATGTTTACAATAGGAGGATAAAGTGGAGTTGTTTTTATTTCCCTATATTATTTTCTTTAATAACCTAAGCATTAAAAAAAAAAAAAATATATATATATAGTTATTGCTTACATTACTTATACAGTATATATATTATATAAGCTGTATAAATAATAAAAAGAGTATTAGCCACTACAGGACTTATATATGCTGGTTATGCGCTAAATATATTATTGTTTACATTAGTTACGAATTATTATTAACTGTTACTTATTAAAATAAATTATCTATACTCAATAGTATTTATATTGAAGGTTAAAAACTTTTAAAGTTTTTATGATACAAGCTGTAAAAATGATAGGAAGAGCATTAACCACTACAGTACTTATAGGTACTTTATGAGCTTTAGGTGTATTGTACATCGTTTTAGGTGTGGTTTTTCCTTATTTTTATCTTCTTACTATTTTCATACTTAATGGATAAAGACCCTTTTTACATAAAAAAACTAGTTAAAGTTAAGCCTCTTAACTTCCACCATTTTCTTAAAAATGGAACATCTTGCAAAGCGCTAAGCAATATAATAATAAACAGTGCCTTATAGCCTTTTTACTTACTTGCTTACTTATATCATTTTTATCTTTATTTTTAACTTTTTTATTTAATTATTAGAAATACTGTGTAGTAGAAAACACACACTTTCTTGCCCAAAGCAAAACACAGCGCTTAGCTTTCGCTTCGCGAGTAAGTATTGTCCTATATATTAAATTAATACCTAAAAAAAAGTGAGAAATTTAACATGATATTCCCTTTTATTTAATTATTAGTAATAAATAGTGTAAATGTAAGATCTTATGATCCTTAGTATGGCAAAAGCGCTGTTTTATGCTCATTTTTACTTATAAAACTTAATTAAGGTTTAACAAACTAAGAAACAAACAAACTTTTTTTGAACTTTTTCTTTTTTTTCTTAAATTATCCCCTTTTTCTTATTTTTATAGATTTTTAAACTTTAAAATGTTATATATACCAACATTTATTTCTATTATAGAAGTTCTATTAGTTACTGTGCCTGTATTACTTACTGTTGCTTTTGTTACTCTTTTTGAAAGAAAAACCATGGCAAGTATGCAAAGAAGATTAGGTCCCAATGTAGTAGGGTATTATGGATTACTACAAGCATTCGCCGATGCCCTTAAGCTTTTATTAAAAGAGTACGTATCACCTACCCAAGCTAACCTTGTATTATTTTTCTTAGGTCCTGTTATAACTCTTATTTTCTCATTATTAGGTTATGCTGTAATACCTTATGGTCCTGGGTTAGCTATATGAGATTTTGATCTAGGTATATTATATATGTTAGCAGTTTCTTCATTAGCTACTTATGGTATACTATTAGCAGGATGATCTGCTAATTCTAAATATGCTTTTTTAGGGTCACTTAGAAGTACAGCACAACTAATTAGTTATGAATTGATATTAAGTTCAGCTATATTACTTGTTATACTATTAACAGGTAGTTTAAATTTAACTGTTAATATAGAAGCTCAAAGATCTATATGATTTATAGTGCCATTGTTTCCCGTTTTTATTATATTCTTTATAGGTTCTGTAGCAGAAACTAACAGAGCTCCATTTGATTTAGCAGAGGCTATTTCCTTCCCATTTGGGAAGAGAAATTTACCGTAAAAATAAAGATTTGGCCTCTTTAAATTTCGCTATATGCTGGAAACCCCTAAAGATTCAGATACGATAATTAACACTATTTGTTGTGCCTTATCTAGAGGCATATGTAGGTTAGATTACGTGAAAATTCTCAAATATGTTACAATGGGCAATCAGCAGGAAACCAAAGTAAATTTTTTTTTTTTACGAGTAGGATCCTCAGAGACTACACGCGAAACATCTTTAGGCCGATACTAAAGGTGATGATATAGTCCGTCCATATATGAAAGTATATGGGGTAAATGAAAACAAACCAACACCAATCTTATATTTACTACAGAAATAAAAGTAATAAATTGTTGGGTATAAACTGACGTAGAAATTATTCTACCTCAAACCCATCAAGTTTAGATACACCAACGCCTATTTTAACTATAAGTAATTTGCAAGATAAAGATAATGTATTATCTAAGCGTGAACTCTTATTAAATAAAGGAGGTATATATAGTTTTATCAATAAAACTAATGGAAAACAATATATAGGAAGCGCAAAAGATTTATACATAAGATTAAACGAACACTTATCTCAAAGAAAATCTAATAGTGCTTTACAAGCTGCTATATTTAAACATGGTTTAGATAATTTTTCTTTTTGCATTTACGAGTATTTTTCTAGCGCTTTGCGAGAAAACAAGTCTACCAGTTTTAAGTTATTAACTGATTTGGAGACTATGTATATTAAAAAATTTGAATTTAGTAATTTATATAATTTTATGAAAAATGCAACTAGTCTAGAAGGTTACAAACATAGTGATGAAGCTAAGGAGAAAATGGTGAAGAGGTTCGAAAATAAAACGGACCATCCTTTCTGAGGAAAACACCATAACGATGAATCTAAAAGCTTAATCAGTAAACCTGGAGAATTAAATCCTATGTTTGGTAAAACCCATTCAGAAAAGACTAGAGACCTTATGAGAAGTAAGAAGAAAAAATATACCAATGGCGTTGGTCTTTACGATTTAGATAATAAGCTTATAAAAAGATTTGATTATGCTTCAGATTTAGCTAAACATCTAAACGTATCTAAAGTTACTGTAAGTAAATATATAAATGATGGTTTGGTTTATAAAGATAAATATTACTTGAAAGTTAATTCTAACACTTAGCGAGGCGATTAAATTAATATTTATCTTTACAGTTTACAATTATGGAATCTGAATTAGTTAGTGGGTTTATGACAGAACACGCTGCAGTTGTATTTGTATTCTTCTTCTTAGCCGAATACGGTAGTATTGTACTTATCTGTATATTAACTACTATATTATTTTTAGGTGGTTATCTATTTAATTTTTCATTATTATTGTCTTTATTACAAGAAATAGATTACGATGGTTCAATTATTAGCCAACTAGAGATTTTTTCTAGCCCATTAATTGAAGGACTTATTTCTGGTTTAACTTTAGGTATTAAATCATGTCTTATGGTTTTTGTTTTTATATGAGTTAGAGCTTCTTTCCCTAGAATACGTTTTGATCAGTTAATGTTATTCTCTTGAACTATTTTATTACCGATAGTTATAGCTTTCATTGTAGTTGTACCTTGTTTAATTTACAGTTTTGATATAATACCTAGTAACGTGGCTTTATTTTAATGATAAAATAGCTTTAAAGATATTTCTTTTTTATTATTATACCTGTTTTAGTAAAAAAAAAGGCTTATGTAAAAAAGTCTAAATGTTAACATTAGTAACATATATAAATACATTAGTCTATAAAAAATCTTTATACTTGTTTACATTAGTTATATATATATATAAATTTCAGATATATTTTTTTTTATAAGGAAGGTTCCATTTGTTGGTATGATGGGTTGAGCTGTAAACTCAATAGCTAAGGCTGTCGAAGGTTCAATTCCTTTTCTTCCTATAAACTGTAAGGTAGTAGCCCATTACTGACTCGCTATTGTTAATAAAAAAAACGAAGTGTGCCATGTGTTTTGCTTTACACAAGAAAGTGTGTGATGCAAGAGAAAAAAAATATTTTTCTTTTATAAAAGCCTTTATAGCTCAACGGTAGAGCGGAATACTGTTAATATTCTGATAGATGTTCAATTCATCTTGAGGGCTTAGTATTAGCGCTTTGCTTTTTTTTTTTTCTCGCGAAGCGCTGTATCTATCTTTGTCGCTCGCAAAGCGCTGCGCTAAAAATGTATTATAACGCGCACAACACTTAGTAAGTGATGCGCTAAAAATAAAGCTCGAGAAGCTCAACCCGGTAGAGCGGAACTCTGAAGATGTTTAGGTTGTAAGTTCAAATCTTATCTCGAGCATATTTTTTACAGTAAACATTATATAGGATAGCATTAATTTTTTTTTTTTTTGCGTCATATTGATGAAGTAAAAAACACCTAATAATAAAGAAAGATTAATTCTTTACTGTTGGCTATTATATTAAGTAATTATAACCGAGAATTGCAGTAGTAAAATGACGCTAGTTCTCAGGATAACGTAACCATATTATGGTTATCTATCTATTAGAGTATGAAACTGTTTCGAATCGCATAATTACCCGCGCCTATTTTTTCCTTTTTTTATACTAAAGTATTTTTTTGCAGTATTATACTTGACGGAGTCGGAATAAATAATACATAAATAAAAGGCTACTTAGCTGCAAATACAAAAATATCTTTGTGTGAAGGGTGTTAGACTAATAAAAACCCTTTTACTTGTAATAAAAAAAAGTATATATTAAGTAATTATAAATATTAATATATTTTTATTTAGAAAGAAATTACTTAATGTATAGACGAAGTAATTCTAAATATTAATTTTTTATATTAATTTTTAATTACTTTCTCGATAGGCTAGGCTTAAAGGTTATAGGTTGGTAACCTAAATTTCTAATAAAAATAACAAGTAGTATTAATGCTGCGATGTATATCACAGAATTCGGATATACATTACAACTAGAATTCAAAAAAAAAAGTATGAAAAAGTTTTTAAGTTACTTATATCATAGGCTTACCCTAGGTAGGTTTTTACTATAATAGCTACAATTTTTTTTGCAATTGTCTTAAGACAGCTGTTTTATTATGTTTTTGATGTATTACCTATTATAGGTAATATTCAAGTTACAGATATCAGCTTTTTTGCAATAATAAATTTTTTTAGGTTAATTTCTAATGTATTTTTCGAATATTTACTTAATGATAGGTTTGAAACTCCCTTGATTCAAGCATTAGGTTGCGATAAATCTACTGCATTGAAAATGGATGATATTTCTAAAACAGGTTCATCTAGTCAAGATTCTTCTAAAGCTACGAAAACACCTCCTAGAGAATATACGAAAAAACCTTTGACAGAGATGGAGCGTGATAAAGTTAGGCAGCTTATTAATAATAAAGCTCAGCAAGATCCTAGTTTTAAAGAAAAATTGGAAGAGATCGAGAAATACCATGACGACATGTTTGCACACTCCGAAAAAATGGGAATAGTTTTAACCGATCAGAAGAGTAAAATTCTGAAATTACATTCAATAGCCTCTAATAATGACATTCAATATATTCAAGAGGGCGGTGGGTTACAACTATCTGTGCCCAATTCTATGACAGATGCTGTAGCTGAAAAGTTATCTAAAGAAGTGGGGGCTTTAGATAGGTCATTACAAAATAAATTCTCGGAATATAATAACTTAAGTCGTAAAGACGCTAGGCTATATAACTCTAATGGAAGCTCTATTTATAATGAAATATATCTGAATAATATTAAAATGTATGACGATTTATTCAAATCGGAAAACAAAAACTTTTTTTTCTTCTTGATTTTTCTTTCATTATAAAAATTTATTATTGTTTAAAGGACTATGTAATAAAAACTTCTAGTTCTGGTTCGAGCTCTAGTTAAAGCTCTAGTTTTTTTTTTTTCAAACAGCTCTGGACATGATACGTGATCTGTAGGTAATTATACTAGTCCTGGCTGGAGTTACAATAATTCCATATATAATTATAATGGTAAAAGAGGTAGCAAGGTAGATATTAAGTTATGGTGACATGGCTTAATTATTTGGGAAGGGGAAACTAGTGAAAACTAAAGGTTAAGATATAATCCTAGTAATCCCTTAGTGCGTATAATTAATACGTCTATTACAGCTGGACCATCCATAAAGGTCCTGGCGGCGACATAAAAAAGCTTATTACTCATATTAGTAATGTAATATATATGTATTATGTGTACAAAAGTACATAAAGGTAATGATGGAATTGGTAGACATGAATAGCTTAGGACTATTTGATTTTTAAATCTTATCCGTTCAAGTCGGATTTACCTTAGAGGTAACCTTTATGCCTTATAAAATAGAGGAGGAATATGGAGTTCGTATATTCAACCGGACAGGTTTATATTAATCATGTAAAAGCCCGTTGTCCAGGGAACAAGTCAGGGTGGCCATATACTGCTGTTTACGGTTGTGCGGGGGACAGCTTTAAAAAAAATATGTTGTGGACTAATCGGTAAGTCATAAATTTTTGGTATTTACTATTGAGTGTTCGAATCACTCCAACATAAGCAACGATAAATTAATTTTTATAGCTAGGCGCAAAACATAGCGCTTTGCTTTTGTTTCGCTAGTGACTGTTATGAGATAATAATTATGTAAAAAAAGGTGGATGTAGTTCAATAGGTAGAGCAGCTGTATGTGGCACAGTAAGTTCCCAGTTCAAGTCTGGGTATCCTCCCTTAAAGTATTTTTGGTTTAGCTCTATAAAACTTTTTTTTTTCTCGCGAAGCGCTGTATTTATCATAGTCGACGTCAGAAAAAAAAAATAAAGCAAAGCGCTCTTTAGCGCTAAAGAAGAATTTAATAAAGTTTCAAAAAAAAGTTAAAAAAAAAGCCCGAGTAGTTCAACAGGTTAGAACGTTAATTTCATGCATTAAGAATGAGAATTCGAATTTCTCCTCTGGCTATTTACAATATAAAGAAACTATTACATATAAATACAGCTATATATTAAAGACGTATAAGATAAAGTGTTCTTGGAAAAATCCATTTTTTAAACGAAGCGAATTG
>DWKD01000005.1:0-10392 GCA_018249235.1 Cupitha purreea
TCCAAATTCGATTCCCGACAAGGGCATTCACTGAACAGGTAGACGTTTGTTCTCAGGTCTTTGTCGTTAGTGATTACTTATTTGTCTACGTCCATGCCGCGACACACGGAACTTACCGCAAAGATATGAATGTGTGAGCGTTTTATTATGGTTATCAATCAAAAACATGCGAAACGACTCGATTTTATAATTTTATTTATATAGAACGA
Organism: Cupitha purreea; assembly: GCA_018249235.1. Taxonomy (NCBI): domain Eukaryota; kingdom Metazoa; phylum Arthropoda; class Insecta; order Lepidoptera; family Hesperiidae; genus Cupitha; species Cupitha purreea. Next base: position 210 of record DWKD01000005.1, read on the forward strand.
TATTTCACACTAAACTAGCAAAACATTGTGAGCCGGGGCGGCGCGACCGCAATACATTTGTTTCTATGTAGCTTAGCTCATTTGCAGCGTTTGCGGTTTTGTACCAATGTAGCTATTAATAAAGTAAAGCGTTGGCACAACACCGTAATTAGCAGTAGTACCTTACTTCCCTTATAATTACTTTATTGATATATTTCCCTACGGTGCTCGGCTGTAAGCCGGCCGCCTTTAATATGGTTTCCTGAGGATATTCCCATTAGTTCACCGTATTAGTTAGACTAATGCGAGTAAAAAGATATCCCATTAAATCTTGTTGTACCGTCTGTTTACGTACGTAAAGTTAATAAGGATACATAATGAACATTTATGGATTTAGGAGAAGGGAAAGACCAAAGAAGAGGTGGATGGAATGTGTTAGAAAGGACATGGAGATTGATGGAGTGGACGTCAATATGACAGGGAATAGAAGAATATGAAGAGAAAAGAAATACTGCGCCGATCCCAGGTAATAGGATAAGGTGAGGCAGAAGAAGAAGATAATGAATATTTATGGAGACTATATGAAACTTAGGCATTGATCAGACTAAAAGCGCTATCGATAGGGTGACCGTTAGTGGCAAAATTACATTAATGCTTCCGAGCTTAGACGAGTCCATGAAACCGTCAATCCCAGTTATCATGAATTACTAGTAGTTAAGCCATGTCCGAAGTTCGGATTATCCACTACCATTCTGCAATGGAACAGCGCGGTGGAACATTCTCCAGGCCTCCTCAATAGTAAGAAGAAATTTGTGCCCAGTGGTCTACAACCAGTGGTGGGCCTTTAAGTATTATGTAAGAGCTGCTGACTGATTACAATGCAATTGACGTCAAGAGCTGGCGGACCTTGAAAACCTTCGTTCGTGCTCATCACTGCGGTCGTCTGGCCATTTGCGCTGCAATCAATGGACTCAGAATGCGGATAATGTCGTTACGTACTCAATCGGCGAATCGTTATGGTACGTCTGACGAATAATATTTGTACGTAGACGTGTACTGGTGATCACGAGGGTTTATCTATGATCATAATAGATTTGAAGTCTATTCATAATTACAAAGGAAAAGCTGTTTACTAAATGCATAATTAATCATATATGAAAGGAACTCATTGCAAAAAAAATTCCGAAATGGTTTTTCGATATCCGGCTTTTAAGGGGAGTTTTGCTGGCATATATCATATAATATACCGAATAACTTAGGGTACAATTCAGGAACCGAACTCGTCAGATGTTTGGTCAGTAGGAACACCCAATACCTAAATGAACTGTCATTCATAAAGATAATATGGGGGCATACCTATAATAGCAGAAGTTGAAGATAAGGTTAAAAAAATAAACAAAAAAGATAATGAACTATTAAAATACTGGCTTCTGACGCGGTAGTTAGTGGTTATTGCCTAAGTTGTCCACTCAATAACACAACAAGAGCGTTCGATGGATAATTATTTTTGTTAATTAACAAAACTTATTTATACTCCATTACGCTTTCTCTTCTAAAGTTAACCTTAACACTCAGATTATAATCTAAGCCTTAACCTTAATATCTTTATTATTGACTGCTTGACACAGAAACCAACTGTTATTCAATAGCTATATTCGAACTCTGGTGAACTAGGTTCAAATTTGCTCACTCGTTTAAGAGTTTATTAGCAAAGTTTAAAATTAGTTAAGCATTTTATGCTTTAGTAAATCACAGATCATGCTGAAAGATGACAACACTACGCAACACCGTGGCAAGGCGGACTAAGTACATCTTATAAATAGAGTTAAAATTATATAAATTGTGTTTTAGTCGTTAATTATTACAATTACCTATTTTCATTCCGATTAACTAGATAATAAAATTAAATAAAGGCGGTTTGGTTAAGATTTTGTCTTTTTATTACCAGGAACCGTATCGTAAAATTAAAAAAGAACTTAGTACAATATAAAAAAATTAGAGACAAAAAGAACGGATGACATAAAAAAGAAAATAGAAATTAGGTGCTAGCAATGATTAATATGTATGAAAATTTTAATTACGATTACATTATGTAAGGTACCTAAAAATAACTTCAAATTTAATATGAGAACATGCTACAAAATAATAAATAAAATAGGTACCTTGCAATATAACACTTAAGACGAACCTGCAGTGCCAATTTGTTCAATCGATTACCTGAAATCAAAAGGATAATAAAATAAGAAAAAACCAAAGTGTTAACATTTCATTATTAATACGGAATTTGTACCACTAGATGGAGTAACAACTTCGTATTATAGTGTAAATTTATATAAACAGATTATATTGTATTAATTAGGTGTTAATATAAATTAATTATTATGATTACTATAATTAGCCTGAATATTTAAATTAAATAATAATAAAAGACTATTAATTGTAACTCCTTCCGGGAGGGGATAATTACCTGACCCCCTCGGGGAGGGGATAACCGTCAGGGTGGTATTGAGAGACAAGGGGTAGTCTGTGAAGTAACACGATTAAGTAAAGTAGTTATTTTATTCAGTGGGTGAAATAAAAAGTTGCAACTGTGAAAAGTGTGTTTTATTTCGTCAAAAGCCAACAGATCAGTAAGTGGGATGATTGGCTAGTTATTATATTACAGCCGATAAAACTCAAGCCTACTACATACCTACTTGGTTATTCTGATCATTTGTGGATAATAAAAAGTACAAGGTAAGCGTGGACTTCAATTTATAGTTATCAAACCTTAAAATAAAAATTGATTGAGCCTGAATATATGGAATAATATTTATATCCAAATTTTTTAAAGCTGAGAATTAAATACGAGAGACAATAGACTTAATGTTCTCATGCTGTGAAGTAAATTAATACCTCTTTAATATCATACATTTTAATTTTTATTGTTTTTTTTTTAATCTACCCACCTTTTTTTTGTTTTTTTTTCTCTTATATTTGAAGCTACATTGTTAAAATATACGTTTAAGAACTAACCGTAATAAAACAACTAAATTGTTTTTATATTGTGTTAATATCAGCTATCAGTGAATACGTTTTGTCTTAGCCATATACTTCGCGATTGTGCTTTTATATTACAGTATAGTGATGGATCATGAGCTTGAGCGCAACTTGCGGACCCCATCTGCGGAACCAGAGCAAATACGTGTGGAGCTGATGGATGCACATAGGCGCAGGGAGATCAGCAAACATCGAAGTAACAACAGCCAGCCAGTGCAGCACGTCAGTCCACTACTGCCGAGCGGACGCGTTCTCCGTTTTAATCGTAGACGGCGCAGCCGTAGTCGCAGTCATCGAAGCCACCGTGTGGTTGACCGCAGCCGTAGCCGAAGCTGTGGCCGGTGCAGCCGTCATCACGAATCAAGACGAAGCCGTCACAATGAACACCGTCACCGCAGATGTAGTAGCCGTAACCGAAGTCGTAGCAACAGCAGTCGTTGCAGTCCTGACCGCGGTGGCCGAAGTTACTACGAGCGCAGTCGCAGTCGCTGCAGAAGAAGGAGTAGGTGCCCACCGACAGGAAGCCCGCATGGTGAGTCCAGATCAGCTCATTTGAAATCGACTATTAATGACAACGCTACCATCTCACAGTTAGTTCAAGCAATACAGTCAGCGAATAATAACAGCAATAGTCTAGACAAATTATCCGCCCATAATACTATTCCCGAATATGACCCAGGACACAAACGACAAACTATCGACATTTGGTTACATAAGGTTAACGAGTGTGCGTACATTTATAACTGGACAGACCAACAAACTTGTCACTTTGCTCTTCAAAAACTCAGGGGAATTGCTCAAAAATGGTACGAGGGTTTGCCAACGGTTTTGTTCTCGTGGCGGGATTGGCAGGAAAAGTTAAAACTTGCCTTTCCTAGTAACGATAATTATGGGAACTTGCTTACCACAATGTTGGCAAGACGTGCTAAATATAATGAGTCGTTGGAAGAATATTTTTATGAGAAAGTAATTTTGCTGAATAGATGTAGCATAAACGACAAACGTGCAGTAGATTGTATCGTTCATGGAATTGACGACCGTAGTGTTAGACTAGGAGCTGAAGCAGCACGGTTTGAAACTCCAGATCAGCTCTTACCATACTTAAAAACAGTACAGGCCAGTACACCCCGCCTCGATAAGACTAAATTTAAATCTTTGTCTAATAGAATTAATGATAGTGATAGAACGATTGATATTGGTAAAACTAATTTTAATAAGAACCGTATAGTCAAATGTTATAATTGTTTGGAAGAAGGCCACTATAAGTCGCAATGCACAAAACCAGTTATCAGATGTACGCAATGTTTGAAATTTGGTCACAGTTCTGACAAATGCACCATGACTGTATCTCCAGCTATACTAAATAACAAACCTACGAAGCCGGTGATGTGTATTAACCGGTCGGAGGATAAGTCAATTAAATATTACAAACAGGCACTTGTAAACAATCACATCGTTGATTGCTTTGTTGACTTTGGCAGTTCTGCCACCGTAATGAGCTCAATCTGCGCCAAAATATCTGGTGTTAATTGGGTTCCTAATCAAAATTTGCCAGGACTTAAGGGATTTGGTGATGCTATTGTAAAGCCATTAGGTGAATGCATTACAACAATTGCTATTGATGGCGTGGCCGCAGTGGTTGAGGTTCTGATTGTACCTAATGAAATTATGCGTGTACCGTTAATTGTAGGGCACACTTATACAGAACAAACTCACATTTTAGTAGAAAAAGATAGCGAAAATTTACGAATTTTTGAGAATGACATAAGAACTATCAATTATAAAGTAAAAATTTGTTGCGAACGAGATACGTTTATAAATGGGCTCACCCCTGTAAAAGTCCACACAGAACCTCTTGTCACTGCGGACGTGTACGTTTCCGGAAGCCACAGATATGAGTTAGGTCGGGAACACTACCTGGTGCAAGGTTTGTTCGCGATTACAGATGGTCTGGGCGTTATGCTAATTAATTGCAATTCTTGTAAACCTTTCCATTTGAAGAAGGGCTGTACGGTAGCTAGAGGTGTAATAGCTCAATCAGAAAACTTTGAAAGGGATGTAATAAATATACAAAACATAGAGCATCACTGCACGATGCGTTTAATTCAAGAAAAGGATATTGTATGCGATGAAACTCTAAATCCACTTAAACTAACACAACTATTAAGCCTACTAAATAAGTATAGGGATTGTTTTGCTTTTAATATGCTGGAGTTAGGAAAGACTGACCTTACTGAAATGACAATTAACTTGCGAGACGATGAACCAGTTGTTTATAGACCTTATAGGCTGCCTTTTAGTGAACGGGTGAAGGTTCGGGAGATTATACAAGAACTTTTAGGATGTGGTATTATACGCCCATCAACTTCTTGCTATGCTAGCCCTATAGTACTCGTAAAAAAAAGGGATGGGGAAAGTCGATTATGCATTGATTTTAGAGCTTTGAACCGTAAAACCGTTAAAGAAAACTACCCTTTACCTAGGATAGACGATCAACTTGATGGTCTTGCAGGATATAACTTTTACACAACACTCGACCTCGCATCTGGTTACTACCAGATTCCAATAGCTGAAGCTGACCGCCATAAAACCGCTTTTGTTACTCCTGAGGGGCAATATGAGTTCAACAGGATGCCCTTTGGTTTAGTTAATGCACCATCTACATTCATGCGTACCATGCATCTAGTATTAAATAATAATTTAGACTTTCCCGTTGACATAGATGGACAGACTGTACTTGCTAAACAGATCGCTTCAGCTTATATGGACGATATTATCGTACCATCTGTAACGCTAGACGAGGGGTTCGCACGTTTAGAAAGAGTTCTACAGTTAATTCAAAAGGCTAAGCTAACTCTTAAGTTATCGAAATGTTGTTTTTTTAAAAGAGCAGTAGACTATTTGGGGTTTGAATTGAGTAGTGATGGTATTAAGCCAGGTGCTCAGAAAATTGAATGCATAAAGAACTTTCCTCAACCCACCAACCAACATACTGTTAGGCAGTTTATAGGTCTTTGTAGTTTCTTTCGTCGTTTTGTTAAAGGCTTTGCAATCGTAGCCAAGCCGCTTACTAGCCTATTAAGAAAAGATGTCGTTTGGTCTTGGGGTTCGGAACAAAATAAAGCCTTCAATGAGCTTAAATCCGAATTAATGCACCAACCCATTTTGTCGTTGTATGATCCGGGCGCCTTAACTGAGTTACATACTGATGCGTGCAAAATAGGTATAGGTGGAATCCTAATGCAACGAGACCGAAATAATATATTAAAACCCATAGCGTATTTTAGTCGTCAAACAACAACCGACGAACAACATATGACTGCTTACGAACTTGAGACGTTGGCTGTTATCGCATCCTTGCAACGATTTCGTGTTTACCTGATCGGAATCGAATTTAAGATTATAACTGATTGTAATTCACTGCGAGCTACGTTTCTCAAACGAGATCTGATTCCCCGTGTGGCTAGGTGGTGGATCGCAATGCAAGAATTCAATTTTATCGTTGAATATAGACCCGGGATATCAATGAGTCACGTTGATGCTTTGAGCCGCAATCCACCATCTACGCCAGTGGTCAGCGGGAGTCAGGAATGTTGCGAACATATTATGATGGCAATCGGGGATGCTGACTGGTTGAGTACGGTTCAGTTGACCGACTCAGAAATACAAAGAAAAATTTCAATCCTAAACGATCCGACAGCTAAAGATATAGTTGATGTTAAAAACAATTACATCGTCAGAAATAATAAATTGTATAAAATAACTCCCGACGGTGAAAGATGGGTGGTTCCCAAGGGGGTAAGGTGGCAGATACTGAAACAATGCCACGATGATGTGGGACATTTCGCGTTTGATAAAACTTTGAATAAAGTAAAGGAATCCTATTGGTTTGCCAAGATGAGACGTTTGGTAAAGAAGTACGTAGAATCTTGTCTTGAGTGCTCTTATGCAAAGTCTGTGTCTAGAAAGAAACCACCATTACACCCAATACCGAAAGACAATTCCCCATTAAAGACTCTACATATAGATCACGTTGGTCCTTTTGTGAAAAGCTCGAAGGGGAATACACATTTGTTTGTCATAATTGATGCTTATACTAAATTTATTCTTTTGAAACCAGTACGTAGTACGAAGTCCTCCATAGTCATTGATAAGATACGTGAATATTTTAGCATATTTGGCTTACCCGAACGAATTATCTCTGATCGTGGGTCCTGTTTCACGAGTTACAAGTTTACGTCCTATTTAAGGGGACTTGGTGTGAGACATGTTTTAAACGCCGTGGCAACGCCTCGTGCCAATGGGCAAGTTGAGCGCTATAATCGGACACTATTAGGATCGTTAACCGCAAAGTGTGTGGGATTGGACGAAAGAAAATGGGATATTCAAGTGCCCGCAGTTCAATTGGGTCTTAATAACACAATTAATAGAGGCATAGGAAAAACGCCTGCACAAGTGTTGTTTGGAACAAATTTAACAGGAATGACTGAGGGTATAATAAAGTCTGCTTTAAGCAACAGTGACACATACTCTGAAGAAACCGTTAGTAAGGTAAGAGAAGAAGTTAATGAATATATCACAGCTTACCAAGATAGACAAAAAGATTATTATGACAAGAAGACAAAGAAATCAATTCAGTTCCAAAAGGGACAGCTAGTTAGCGTTGAACGAGAGAGTCCTGCTACAGGGCAAAGTAAAAAATTAGTGCCGAAGTATCGCGGTCCTTACAAAATTATTGAGGTTCTGGGTAATGATAGGTACCAGATCGAAGATACTCCAATCACTCGGAAAGGTAATAAGAGATACAGAACAGTCGTAGCAGTAGACAAAATGAAACCATGGGCACATTATTCTAGACATGATTCCGATTCATCTTTAAGTCATGATGAATATTCAGACAATGAATTAACGAATTAATTAACTAGATGACTTTAATAATTATATGATTACAGGTCTAATTACATAATACTTATAATGAAGAACTAATACCGTACGCTATCGGTATGTCAGATTTTAGTGTGGATGTACTGATTAATGTTGTTCACAGCTTAAGATTTATTTTTTTGGGTTGTCTTTTTTTTTGTGTGTGGTTTCAAGGTAGTAGCGACTTGTGCCACTAAAGGTTTGAGAATCGTGGTTTCGAGGTAGTAGCGACTCGTACCACGAGCAGATAAAGACTAGTGGTTTCAAGGTAGCAGCGACTTGTACCACTGACAATTTAAGACTGTGATTTGAGGTAGGTGCGACTCATTTCATTAGGTAAACTCAGAAGTGTGGTTTCAAGGTAGTAGCGACTTGTACCACATACGATTCAGGATTTGTAGTTGCTAAACTAGTTGTAGGATCAAGTTTGAAAATAAACCCCTTTAGTTAGTAGAAAACAACCATTAATATAATACGTGTAATAATTTAATTTTTATAATTATTATTATTATCATTATTATTATTTATCTTATTTTTTTTTCTCTCTCACTTTTTCTCGTCTAACAGCAATAACTAAGTGTAAATATATTTTTATTAGATAATAATAGGATAAGATTTAATAATATTCTATAAGGACTAACACTCTCACGCTTACACGAGGACGTGTAATAAAGTGGATGGCCGAATGTTAACTTTTCATTATTAATACGGAATTTATGCCACTAGATGGAGTAACCACTTCATGTTATTGTGTAAATGTTTGTATTGTATTAATTAGGTGTTAATAGAAATTAATTATTATGATTACTATAATTAACCCAAATATTTAAATTAAATAATAATAAAAGACTGTTAATTGTAACTCCTTCCGGGAGGGGATAATCGCCTGACCCCTCCGGGGAGGGGATAACCGTCAGCGTGGTATTGAGAGACAAGGGGCAGTCGGTAAAGTAAGACGGTGAAGTAAAGTAGTACTTTTATTCAGTGGGTGAAATATAAAGTTGTGATTGTGAAAAGTGCGTTTTATTTCGTCAAAAGCCAACAAAAGGTTATAACGTTATAGCGCCATAACATAGAACATAAAAATTATCGACAACACAGTTTTTAATTTGACACACAGAAACCGTATTGACAATGAGTGGCCAGTATACCACTCTGATTATTGCCAATACATAGGAACCTTACAGACAATAATGAGGGAGAGAAAAACTACGAACATTAAACATTAAAACTAGCGTCACCGATAAGTTTGTCGCATGTTGGTTGATTATCCCTCTTTAGTTTGGAATGCCATTAAATTCACCTTGCATTATTTGGCCGGAGCATGAAATTAAAAAAAACAAACTTTTGAAGTGATTTGTGTGAAGGGTCTCGGGGAACCGGTTAGTTTTGCTTTTGCCTACTTTCGTTGCTCGATGAGCTTATTTTTTTAAGGTTTTAATTGTCATCTCACTTTACCTAAGTGCTGTCACATTCCTGGAGGTGAAATAAAACGTGATCGCGAATGTGACGTGTGACGTCTCAATTTCTTTGTAGTTCTATTATTATTTTAGTAGTACCATAAGCCATAGTTTTTATGTTCAATGTGTAAGGATTTCTCAAAAGGCATTGCATGTAATCTAGTTCATGGAGCAATTGTTTTTGGTCAGTGTTACCGTCGTCTTGTGTAAAGCGCTACGAATGATAATCATCCAGATACGAAACGATAAGATACAGACTCGTATACTGCAATTATCACAATTTACATCTCATAATACATTCATATATTACACCTAATGAAAGTACCCGATTAATGTGTCTATCGATTTGATTGTTGGTTCATCCATAACGTCAGCGTAGATAGCGAGATGGACGTGACGATAATTTAAAGAGCGAGTATTTGCACGAATTTCCCATAGAGTTAACGTCCGAGTCGGCCGGTTACTGCCGAACACGGGTCTCTACTTAACACTGTGTCGGCCCGTGCCGTAGCGTAGCGCGCTGCTCCTGTGCGAATTGTTGGTCAAACCGATAAAGATCTTCGGTATAACTTTACGACTGCAGCCGTGTAATGAAAATAACTGGACATGTCTTCTGAAGCACGGAATCGTTCATGAATTCTGTTCCTGCACCGACCATCCGGCTCCCGACGCCGCCCTCCGTACCAACAATTTACATAGAGCAGAGGATTGCCGGACGTTGTCGGGCTCTGGCCGCCTCGACCGTAGAACGACCGTTGATTGCGAGTTAGTGATGCGGCAAT
>DWKD01000006.1:0-10297 GCA_018249235.1 Cupitha purreea
AATATTGGCGCGAGAGTGCGACGTTTGCGTTCGTTTTCAAAACGGGGAGCGCCCCGCCCGCACCCCGCAACTAGCCTAATGCTTGTTAATTTTTGTCTAGAATTTTGAATTTAGTTCGGTTGAATGAGCCCGCGGAAACGCACTGTAAACGCGTACGCTCCCGCGCTTTCTGACGCTAACGTAATAATGTATGATTATTTGAGTATGATTGTGACCTACTGTTCTTGTGTTTTGCCCTAATTAACGTACTTCGTGTTGTTTCATTTGAACCCTGCGCCGAAATACCTATAATACAATACAATACAATTGTGCACGAGTAGTTGGCGATCAAGGATCATAAATAAATAAAAAAATATATAAATTATTATAATAATAATTATTATTATTTTCATCAAAAAACTTAAGTGAGCTCCGTCATTACCAAGTGGCATTCCACTACGAGCTGCGTCTGTAAAACTTATTTCGGATAACTTTTATTTTCACAGCTAAAACTTTACTAAATTATGTCACACACCAGATGGGTCTATAGCTACTTCATCACTTCTGTCAGTCTCAGGTAATTAAAAAATTAAGTTTAATACAAGCTGTCGAAATGAATGCGACTTTTACAAACGCTGTACAGTGCCCATCTACATAATTAAGTACGTCAATGAGTAAGACACAGAAGCTTATACTTGCATGACATCCAGCATGAAAACTATAAGTAATAAATTATTATGTAACTAATAAACTATATGAAACTGAAAATAAAAGACTGAAATGTAAAAACTCAGAATTTTATTTTCTATATGTTATAATTAAGTAAGTACTATATTTCCTATTTAAGTTTTATACAAGTCTGTAATATTACAACTGTAAGTAACAACATAATTATTTGTAACAATTCTTCTTGCGTATAATGATATATTTTATGTCAAATTATAAATCGTACTGTTTCCTATATTGAAAAAAATTAAATGAATATTTTTTACGGTAATTAGAAAGTTTAATCATTTGAGAACGATTTTACATATAAAAATAAAATGTTTCGGTTTGTTCGTTTTTTTTAAGCAGACGAAATATTTACGCGAAATTTTATGGGACATGCGAGATTGTTGCGAGACGTTTGAAACAAATTTCGGCTACTTAATGGTTGTGCCGGTGGTTAAACTGTCACCAAACATTGTTGCTGTTAATTATGCTTTTAGGACGAAGAAGTTTTGGAATTGGACTCGTTTTACCCTCACTATCTATGATCACCCCCTTAATTCACACTAATTTAGTTGGTTATCGGGCAGTGACGTCATCGCGCTCTGATTGGTGTTCGCAGTCACGTGATACGTGGTAAAAAATGATGCAATATAAATTAATGTTATTTTAAAGACGAATAATTAGGTTCTTTAAATATGTTATTTTAGTTTTTTAACCCGTCTTTAATGTTTAAGACATAACTTGACGAGAATATGTAATATGTCTCAACATCGCAATTCGTGGAGAAATGTAAAAAAAACCAGTAGGTCGAATTATGAGCCGAATACTACACTTTCCTTATTATAGGATAAGAAAATTAAAAAGATACACATAAACAACTTGAAGCTAGTCTCATTACAGGTAATTATATTTAGATAACCCAACAAAACATATAACACCAATTTCAAACGGTGGGTAAGTAGTCTTGTGTGAAATACACTGTCGTTACATGATGATACGACCCGACTGAAATGTAAAATAAACAGTGATTTGGTACTAACTCGCTTTTTTCGCTCCCTCATTATATACCTACAGGCAAAAACGTGACTTCAATAGTGTCATAAGTTTTGTCATATATATTTATTAATTTATTAAGTATAACAAACTTACTAATACTTAATCTTATTCAAGCAGTAATTATATAGTTTCAATCAATAAATAATTCTTAAATGTCAACTTCATATAGTTAGGTATATAAATCTATAACTGTATAAAAAGGCGGATTATGTCTTGTCCTCTTCATCTTGTGTTGTCAGTTCTGCAAAAAAAAAAACAAAATGGATTCTAGGATCAGTTTTACTTAGGTAGTTAGTTTCAATTTTCGAATGGGCTTCAATCATATTTTTTTTAGTTTTATGAGATTACTGGCAAGGTACCAAAAACTACTTGGCGAATAAAGTGTTGAAATAGTAAATACAGATTATATTTACGATCTGTATTATTACCAAAGGGCTAAATACAAAAACATACATAGATACCAGTAGTACGTATTGTCTAGTAGTGTGTAGCAAACTTCCAGCCTCAGTCACATTCACACAACACGCGGTACACATCACCGATGTGTATATCTGAATAGCTCATAAAGATAAACAAACTAAAGATCGGCATGGATGTGTTACCGTTATTAATAACCGGTGCATAGTCAGAACATTAAGTCACGGAGACATTATTATTTAATAATTAATAGCAATTGCTAGTTACTAATTATTATTTGGAAAAATATAAACACACGAACGCACTACGGATGTCGTTTCACACGAGGTAAGCAGGTGACCGACTGTTAGTATAAGTAATTAAAACACACATAATTATCACCTCACACGTAACATGCACAATACTTTCATTTTAGTTTAGGTAGATCGCGGGAAATTAAATTTAAAATTTAAACGAATTATGTTCTAGTCATGACACTTTGACAAAATATGAAATGAAACGAAATGAAAATACTTCGCTGTAGACTGTTTATATACATGTGGAGGATGTCACTTCGACGGACGTGTTAGTTTTCAACGTTACACTATTTAGACATACAGTTGGGTAGCCTTGGGAAACGTGCTATTCCGCACCCGGAAGTTCGGGGAGGTATGTGGAACTCATCATCATGGTATACCTACTAAAACTTATCGACACAGATTCAACGCTAGGGAGCTCCGGGGTCTCTATAAGTAAACTCCGAAACCTACTAGCACGAAGACTTTGAGAGGTTCGTCCTGCGAGTAATGCTTCTTCTTCGCCCCGGGGTTAATGACTGCATGCAGTCAAACTTCCAATATGTGTTATTCAATTATACTTATTCGAATTTGACTTCGAGTCTCCAAGAGTTTACACTTCCTTCCGGCAAAATCACTAACACACCAAAAAAATATAATATAGTTTTATTTGAAACTAGCTGACCCGACAGACTTCGTCCTGTCAAAAAATTTGCAATGTGGCAGTGTTTTGTTCCTACCTTTTTTATATTCTTTGCAAAAAAATATCCTGAACAGAACCGTCACCCTGGTAATAATTCGGTGTGAATTAAAAATACTAAAATAAAACACTTTAAGCATTTAAAAGTAAGTAATTTTAATCATGTAAATCATAATTATTAACAAAAAAAAATGAGTTCTATTTTCATTGTAGTGCTTTGTGATAAACGATGTTTTTTGTTTGATTACCTGGCGCAAAGACATCCAGTGTGGATTGCATGTAAATGTGGTGAACAAATCTGCTGTACCATAATGACGAACATACGACATGGCATCTTGAGCATATTCATGCATATGTCTAGGGCTTCCCATGTATGTTGCTGGAAGAATTGTCATCCGTCTCATATTCTGTGCATTGCCATGTGTATTAATCGCATCTCGAAGGTGAATATACTCTTCAGATCGGAGTTTAGTTTGATTCAACCTGATAAATGTTAATCTCTCCGTTTCAATTTTAACATACATGTCAACAACATATTGGTGATATAATCGCCGACATTTCAATATGTGATTGTCTTTATTTTCCCGAATCATTGGGCGGTATGAATAATATTTCATTGAACTTACTTTTTTGATGATTTCAGAACCTGTAAATATATTTTGTTTTAATAACATTGAAATATTAAATAAAAGTACATAATATATTGACTGAGATAATTGTGGACATTGTGGACATAGGTATGTACTAATACTAGTACATATAATCATTTAAATTAAGGAATAAGACAAAGGAAAAGCCCATAAACATTAACCCATTAGTGCATAAAGTTTATTAACGCCTTTTTCATTATGATTACTGTAATATATTTTCATTTAGAGTGTATTTGACCATTAAATTATATAAAATATTTAATCAATATGAAAGTTTAAGATTTTATAGCCCGTCCGATAAATCGGACGTTATGCACGGCGGACACTGTAGATGTTAAAAAAATATGTAAAATAAAAGTACGACTTTCATGAATAAATTTACTATAATAAGCAAGAGAAAATAAATAGATTTTAATTTACGACGTGGTATGCCATGTGACATTTCGGGTGAAGGCCTACATCACATTTCTGACACTGGAATTTACTTTTCCCGCCACATTGATTTGCACACCGACGTTCAGTATTTATTGGGACCAGCTAATGTCCTTTACGTCGTATCTCATTGTACATATTGGTTTTGCTGGCTTGCGGCCTTGATGCGGCGGTATGCTATGTGTGGAAGGCAAGCTTCTTGCTATGAACCGTCTTTAAAAACGGTGTCTCTCGTGCAGCCATTCTTCCGAGCAAGTAACCAGGCGTTTACTACCGACACGTCTACTAAATATGCAAATATGGGCCACCACCACTTCTTTGTTCGCATCCGAGTTCGTAAGTTTGCCACGGCCTGGTCGCATTTGTCTACTCCACCCATATTGTAATTTGAAATAAGTGATGGCTGAGGGACTTGCACTTTAGTTTTTTTTTCGTGAGACCAGCAGGTTGCAGATGTAATTGCAAGATTTTCAAAGTTAGTGGCTACTGTGACAACATTGTTATCATTCCACCGGCATACGAAGACATCATCAGCTAATCGGTAATCGTAATGACCTCGCGCTTCCCTCTTGAATTGTTTTACGTCTTTGACAGTACAGTTTTCAGTGCGATTAGCTCTCAAGGTTCCCGTAGTATAATAGCCGATCTCCTTCAGTTGTCTCATTAGGCTCAAAGATGTAAAATAATTGTCAAAAAACAATTTTATGCCACTATTAGGCGGAAGTATGCTCAATCTAATTAGTCGGAGAACAACATCGTCACCTAGTCCAAAATCTTTTTTTTCGGTACTCTTTCCCGTGTATAAGCTGAAAGCTACCATATATCCGCTACTTGCACACATTGCCCAGTTTTTGAAACCAAATCTTATTCGCTTTCCACGGATGAACTGTTTAGCGTAGTGTTTCCCATAGTAAGGGATCATGCTTTCATCTATGCTATACTGTTCATCCATTCCGTAGTGTTTTTGGAATGATTCACCTAGACTTTCAATAATGCGTGCGATATATCGGACAGTACGTAATTAGCAAGCATAGTCTTCAAAAAAACAGGGGCCACGTAAAAATTATATTGAAAATAAGTTTTGTAATGGTTTAGCAAGCAAAATATCCGTTTTTTACCCATAAAACATCATAAAATACAACAATAACACAATATAATCTTACCTTCGCCGCAAAAAATTTTGACCGCGTACCGCCATTTTTCAAATTGACAATTGACGGGCAGGCGCGTTGCCGGAATGTCATACCAACAGTATTAACACTTCAAATATATATTACACTACTGTTTAAAAAAAATAAACGGTTAGTAAAATATATATAACTCCTAAAATAACAATCGAACGTTATGCACTAATAATTATACTAATAATAGTTAATATAGTACATCAGAATATACAGGATTTTTCCGGCAAAGAATTAGAAATTGAATTATTTTTTAATCATTTTGATGTGGATGTTTTTTGTTTTATTAAGTGTATTCTTTAGAGACTACAATTCATGATGGATCATTAATATTAGTGCATGAAAATATGTCACGTAAAAAAGAGAAAAGACATTGTTAGTCTTTCTATTGAGTGAACCATAGAGCGGGCCTGTGTGGAGCTGGAGCACTTTGTCATAGTTTAATCTGATCTTAGTCATTACTGCTGTGTCACTAATTTTCTTAACAGTCTCCTGTAGCTGCTTTGCTAAGCTTTCCACCTTGGACACATGCTGTGCCATCGTAATACTGAGACAGTATGAATACTGATACAATTTTTCATGAATTAACATTTTGTTATATTCTGAGTTCTGTTCATAGATGGCTTCTAATTTTGTCATGATTTGTTTAGCAGTCTCGCAGTTTTCTATAAGAGATATTTGGTTTAAATCCATGGACGATGTTAGAATGAACATGGCCATGCCATCATCTTTATCCCACTGCATTTGCGAGCTGGTTTCCGCTGGCGTTGCCTTTTCTATGTTTAACCCTTTTACTCTTAAAGCGCATTTCAATTGGAATTTCCATTGTTTGATATTTTTTCCATCAAACTTCTCAATTTTCATTGCATTCGTAACCTCCATTGTAGGTTAATTTCAAATCGTTTATAATCTTGCTCTTTACTAAAAGTTTTTATTAATAATATATTTAAATTTTGTTGTGCCTGGGCCCATAACCTATTGGAATCAGGCAATATTTTAATAAATAACTCTTATTTAGATTTCTTTAAACGATTTATTTTAATACTTATGAAACGACGACATTAGCTTACACATGACAATCTAAGAGAACAAAAAAAAAACGCCACCAGCGGCAGGCAAAGTAAACTTATCTTTTTTTTTTTTTATATAGCTAGCCTGTAACAAAACGCTTAAACTACAGACCACTTTATAAATTTATTTATTCAACACTCCCACTAAAATTTATAAAGTACATATAGTAATTGACTTTACTTTTAAACAATTTCAGAATATAAACATATTTTTATTTAAACTGACTCAAACTTTAAATACAACATAGCTAAATCAAACATTTCTTAACATCTTATCTCTATTTGAAGTAAACATATTTACAGACAAAGCTTTGGTTAAGAAATCAGCTAATTGATTTGAGCTTTCAACATATTTAATATCGACAATTTTCTTTGTAACATTCTCTCTAATAAAATTATATCTTATATCTATGTGTTTACTTCTCCTATGAAAAACAGGGTTCTTTATCAATTTAATTGCGCTTTGATTGTCAACATTTAAAGTAATTATGCCTTGTGGCTCCCCAATATCACAAAGAAATTGCTTAAGCCATAAGATTTCTTTAGTAGCCTCACAAGCAGCCATGTATTCAGACTCAGTTGTGGATAATGCCACAGTATTTTGTTTACGGCTAGACCAAGTGACAGGACCACCATTCAATAAAAATATATAACCTGTATTAGATTTCCTTGAGTCCAAATCACCTGCAAAGTCAGAGTCAGAGTACCCAACTAATTCAGCATTACCCTGATACACAATAGACAAATGCTTAAAATTAATTAAATAACGTAATATTCTTTTTACAGCTGTAACATGAGAAGGACCTGGGTTATTGACATACCTGCTAGCAACATTTACAGCATATGCTATGTCAGGTCTAGATACAGATGACAAAAATAATAATGCTCCCACTGCTTCTCTATATGGGAAATTAATAGGCTCATTGCTTTTATTCTTAGACAAATGTACATTTACATCAGCAGGGGTATTACTACCTTTTGCATCTGATAAATTAAATTTATTTATTATTGTTTCAATATACTGTCTTTGACTTATTCTTATACAATCTTTCTGTTTCTCTATTTCCATACCAATAAAAGAATTATCATTTATAATCTTAATATCAAAGTTTTGTTTAAGAATATTCAATATTTCCAATAAAACAACCTTACTTCTAGCCAGTAGTAATCCATCGTCGACATAAAGAATTAATATTATTTTTACATCTTTGAAATATCCCACAAATATACAATTATCAGATGGACATTGTTTGAAACCACAAATATCAAGAAAAGAACAAAATTTCTGATTCCAACATCTAGATGATTGTTTGAGACCATATATAGATTTAATTAACTTACATACTTTTGAGGATTGTGTTTCCAATCCCTCTGGCACCTCCATGTATATATCTTCAGTGAGTTCACCATATAAGAAGGCTGTCTTCACATCAAATTGCTCGATCTGGAGATCATCTCTTGCAGCAATGCTAAGCAGTACCCTGATGGAGTCATACCTGCTAGTAGGGGAAAAAGTTTCATTATAATCTAAGCCCTTAACTTGTGTGAACCCTCGTGCACACAGTCGAGCTTTGAAACATACTATTACTCCATCTTTATTTTTCTTTATGGTGAATACCCATTTACAAGACACAGGTTTCTTCTCCGTTCGATCAGTTAGTACCCAAGTTTGATTTTCTTTATGTGACTGAAGCTCTTCAACCACAGCTTTCTTCCATAGATGAGAATTTGGACTATTCATTGCCTCTTCATAAGTATTAGGTATTTCAACTTCTGTGAAATTTACTTCTAATTTATTATTTCGACGTGGACGCACTGTGACATGTCTTTTTTCTTCTTGTTCCAAACGTATATGTCTTGGAGGGACATAAGTTTCATCTAGTTCTTCTAAACTTTTCATACTATCATCTGAAGAACTTTCTTCAGGTACATTGCCTTGTTGATTGATATGTTGAAACTCATCCTGTTGGGTAGACATCATAGAATGATCTTCTTGTCCAGCTGTCACTTCTATAAAACTTTGCTTTTCTTGTAATGTACTACATTCATCAAACTTCACATCCCGGGATATTGTAATCTTCTTGGTATTTTTATCGTACATCCTGTAATTATCATGGTTATATCCAACTAACAACATCTTCACACTTTTCTTGTCAAGCTTTCTTCTCTTTTCTTTTGGAACATATACATAACCAATTGATCCAAATATTATTATATGTCCTATGTTAGGTTTCAATCCAAGCCACAGTTCAAATAAAGTAACATCTCCCGTCTGGCTTGATGTATTTCTATTTAACAAATATATGGCACAGTTGACAGCTTCTGCCCACATGTTCAAGGGAATGTTCTTTGCATATAACATTGTTCTTGCAGTTTCCATGATAGAACGCATTTCTCTTTCTGCTCTCCCGTTCTGTTGAGGGGTATACGGGGCAGTATGTTCATGTGTTATTCCCTTATTCTCCAGAAATGTCTTAAATTCTTGGTTAACATATTCACAACCATTATCTGTATGTAGTATGTTTAAATCATGTTGAAATCTATTCTTCACAATTGCATTATACTTCTGAAAACATTGAAATACTTCACTCTTATGTTTCATGAAGTAAACATAGCGACTTGTAGCTTGTAGCTCCATCTTTGAACAATACAAAATATCTCATACCCGACACCGAAGGTTCTTCTATAGGATCATACACGTCACTAAACATAATGTCACCAGGCTGTGTTGGCCCTCGGGTAGATTTCGAGAAGGAACATCTTGCTTGCTTGCCATATTGACACGCTTCACAAACAAATTCCTGAATTCCAGTCAATGTAACCGGAATTAAACCATTCTTACACATATTTTGAACCGCCTTGACATTCAAATGTCCTAATCTTTCATGCCAAACCTTTATATCTGTTTGCACAATATTACAATTTTCTTGTTTAATTGTTTTGACATCTAATTCATACAAATTGTTATCTGTTAGATGTGCATTCATAACAACAATATTATTTTTCATAATCATTGCTTTTTCACAACTCTTCATTATCATATATCCTCTCCTAGTGGCAGCACCTTCTGAAAACAGATTTCTTCGCAACTCAGGTACATATAAAACATTCCCAAGTTTACATCTCTCCCACATACCATTAACCTTTTTGTCTATCAGGATAGTTCCTTCACCACATATTTTGATACTCTGTTTGTTGCCCAATTTAACAGAATTATTGTGTTGAGACTCTTTCAACTCCCAGAAGTACTCCCGCTTAAAGGTCATGTGCATTGAGGCTCCACTATCAAGAATCCATGCCTTTTCATCATATTCATTAAATGTAGCGCTGAATGCCAACATATTATTAGGTTTTTTAACATGCTTCGTCCTTGGCATTCTGCAATCCTTAGCGAAGTGGCCTCTTTTATTGCAATTATAGCATATAAATCTATGACTTGATGTTTTCTTATCATTTGAATCATTCTGTTTATTTCCATTTCTTGATTTAAAATTTTCTTTTGATGTTACTAGTGCTGTCTCACTACTATTTGCATCATTGGCAAGGCTGGTTTCTTCATCTACTAGGCGGGAAGTGAGGTTTTGAATTGTTTGACTTTCTTCATCAAGTGACAACCATGCTTGTCTAAGTGAACGGTACGTTGATGGTAATGTACTTAGAATCTTAGTCATTATTGCTGTGTCACTGATTTTCTCACCAGTCTCCCGTAGCTGCTTTGCTAAGCTTTCCACCTTTGACACATGCTGTGCCATAGTATCACTGACGCAATATGAATACTGATAAAATTTTTCATGAATTAACTTTTTGTTATATTCTGACTTCTGTT
>DWKD01000007.1:0-10296 GCA_018249235.1 Cupitha purreea
CCGGCTATTGAAAAGTCTACCTACTTAATAAATTTCGATGCACAATGTGGTGTGATAACTACATTATTTGATTTGATAGTTTTAAATGATACTCTGATACACCATGAAATAACTTTTTGATATAACAAACAGTAATGATAATGTTAATTTATTGTTTATATTTTAATAGTGAAAATACATCCAATGGTTTTGCACAGATGTAATGAGTTGTTAAATCCGTGAGTGGTTCAAAGCAACTTATGTTATAATATTATATAACCTAATAATACTACTAACCATCAAACGATAATCAAGTATAAGTTATATTTAATGTTAAAGTCATAAAATAATAATCTTTTTAATGTTATTCGCTGACCGAATTTTAGCCCAGCGCCGCCGTAGTCTCGTAACCGACTGGTTTCATAAAGCCGTCGTTTGTCACGACGGAGTTTCTTCACGTCAGCGGAATGTTCCCACTATGCACAAACTTATTTATTTTGTTTAAATAGACAACTTTATAACGATATAATTAACTCGTTTGTAAATTATTTACCGGTACTACTTAACATTATTCGCCATGGTATCTTACCCTAAGAAGACCTCTGCAGAGTGGTTTATTGACCAGTTGAACGTGGAGAATGCGAAGCTCGTTGCATTCGTATTGGTGATTGGATTTATTGGTTATCATGGCATTCTGCACTTGCGATATGGTGAGCGGTTGGAACGCGTTATTTTAAAAAATTGGCTTTAAAATTTAATACTACATTAGTATTATTTTTCACAATTTCAATAGCTTTTTATATTCATTTTGTATAAAATATCATATCTTTTTTTCTATTAACCTGTTAAATATAAATATTTGAGAATATAATTTAAAATAATATTAACAATCTTTGTGCTAATTGTACATACAAAAGTGAGAAGTTTATTTTGGTTTGAAAATTAAATTGTTTCTGGTTTAGGACCCGACTCTTGCACATGGCTTCTATCGTCAGGGAGATATAAAGGAGATCATGAATGGCAGCCTTATGGATGTATGTTGCATAGATATTCTAAAACGTAAGTTATAAAATAATAAAATATCCTTTTATAACTAATTGATATAGTATTTTGATTGTTAAGGTATGTTGGGGTCCAAGAGGAACTTTGTGGAGTTCCAAAGAGTTGTGTTGTTTGAGCACCTTTATTAATTAGTTATTATTAGTTCGTTGATTACAATGGTCACATGTTTACGAGTGCGTGTTGCTAAGTGCACTGATTGATTCGACAATAATAAAATAATGTTACACCACAATGATGACGCACGGCGTGTCAGCAGTTTGAGTTAGCTATGTACAAACCGTACATCATGGCAACCCAAAAAGAGCAAGAAACAATCGAATAATAATAAATGAAATAGTAAGCTAAAGTACATTTTGTAAAAAATATAAAAGTTAAAAATGTAAAGGTAAAAGTATATGTATAGAATGACATTTAAATGTAACTTAATCGAAACTAAAGGCAAAGTTGGTTCCCCTGGTGTTCATGGTTCGGGGTGGCTTCGGTGGTGGCACGACTTGGGCTTGAACACCATCATCTCGCCGGTCGTGACGCCGATGAAATGTCTGTAGCTCGATGTCTTCAGTGGGTGCAAGTGGATGGCTCTTTTTTTTCTTGAAACAGCGGGGATGGTTCCTCACAACCCACAAGAGGCCAACAACAAGAGCTGCTAGTAATAATACGTATGTAATGACATACTGATGTATGTCATGCGCTGATATTATGGGCACCGGATAGTGGTTTTCCCGCTCCTGTTGCATGGCAATCTCTTTACCCATTATTTGTGTCTCATGTTTTATCGACTGGATCAAATTCGGAGCGTAGTCGTAAGTTAAATTGACTATTTTGTTTACTGAATTGTCCAACGTTGTACTTGCAACTTCATAATCTAACTTTACACGGCTGTTATAACGATTATGCGCATATATCGTTAAGTCATTAGACTGAAGTACACATCCTTGTGGCAGCAATACTATCCCCGATGACGTCATAGTGTGTGAGGACACGTCACCGTTGCATATGGTGCGTAAAGTACACGTATCGCAGCATATGACGAGCCACTTGTTCGATTCATGTAACTCAAGCCACGCGTCCTTGCATGACGCGCTCTCTACGTCACAGGGCTCGAGGTTTTGATGTGACAGCAGTTTCGCTTCGCATGGAGCTCCGTTGCTATGCATGTCAAAAATAGGTTTATTTGGTTTGCATATAATTTTATCTGAACTTTGTTGGAGACAGCTCTTACGATCATCTTCATTTAGCGAAATGTATATATTTTTCTCTAAGTTTACTGCGATATATTTCGATGAAATTCGTATGTATGCGTAGTTTTCATTGTTTTTCACAGGCAATGGTATCGCCCTGTATAAGTTAAAATCTTCATTTGATACAAGTGGTATATGCATTTCGAAAAGAAAAAAGTTTTCGGTGACTCGCGCCTTCACATATGTCAACGTGTAGAGATCCTTTATATCTTCTTTGTAGTTTTCTACGGGTAAAGATAAGTCTTTCGGAATTCTCCCGGATATTTCGTTCAATTGCTGGATAAGATGAGCTGGAGATATCAGGTGCACATCTATATGTCCTTGGTAGATGTTTGTAAGCGAATTGAACAGCATGTTTTGGAAAGTCTTTAAGCTGTTGATAAGAAGATATATAGTCAATGATGCCGAGTTCAAATAGGTAGTAGCGGAGAGAATCTGCATTTCCGTTTCCATCGTTGCTAAGTTTAAATTAGTTTGGTTGACAAAGCGATCAATCATATCGAATTGCCGTTGAATGTTATCTTCACTTTTCTTCAGTACTTTGTTTTCTAATTCCACGATGCTAGTTTGGTTTTTTATTAGCTTAAGTAAATAGTCTTCGTTACTCTGAATCGTTTGTATGTCATTTTCATATTTTTCAGCAAAACGTTGGTCCAATATTCCAAATAAGCTATTGGCTACGTAGCCCACTCCGTCCACCAAACCGCGTTTTTTTCTGCTAGCCATATGTTTGTGCGGATTTATCAAAATCGAGTTATAACGAGCGAGTAGTTCGATCTCGTGGCTTAATTGTTCTATGGTAGTTCTGCAGTTTTGTATGTTCGCACTGTGACACAAATCTTTCACAGTATTAAAATAGTTTTCGACACGACGGGTTCCTTCCCAGTACGTTGTTATGTTGTAATACATAATTAAAGTCCATTCATTATGTACCATCTGCATTTTACCGATTGCGTCATAGTAGATAGGGCGC
This sequence comes from Cupitha purreea, assembly GCA_018249235.1. Classification (NCBI taxonomy): domain Eukaryota; kingdom Metazoa; phylum Arthropoda; class Insecta; order Lepidoptera; family Hesperiidae; genus Cupitha; species Cupitha purreea. Next base: position 3,256 of record DWKD01000007.1, read on the forward strand.
TCACGTTCTAAGCTTGTAATTTGAGCTCTTGATGACGCGGATCCAAGTGATCCAGATATAAATGTAAACATTGTAAGCATCGTAAGTAAAAGACTCGATAACTTATTTCTGCCTTTTCTGTTTTTGTTTTCAGAATTTGGCTTTTGTTCCTCCTTAGGTGTGGGATCTCCTTCTTGGTTTTCAATTTCAGAGCCCAACGGTAAAGGTGATAATTTTGTTACGGGACGTTTGGTTATCCCTGTTCGTGTTTTGATGGTCGTAACTCGGACATATCCGTCAGAGCCTGGATGAGTTTCGAGCACCCGTCCTAGGGCCCATTTTCCAGGAGGTAGGTTATTGTCCTTGACCAATACGATATCGCCGATGTTGATATTTTTCGTAGGTGTGTTCCATTTGCTCCTAGTTTGTAGTTGTGTTAGGTACTCGTTAGACCAATTTTTCCAATATTGTTGAAACATTTGTTCTACAAGTTGCCATCGACGACGTACGCCAATGTGAACATCAGTGTAATCCGATAATGGTAATGTCATTATCGCGCTGCCAGTGATGAAATGGCCCGGTGTTAAACAGTTGTAAAATTCTTCTGGATCTTCAGTAAGAGGACATAAGGGCCTCGAGTTTAAGCAGGCTTCTATTTTTGTTAGTAGCGTCGACATCTCCTCGTAAGTGAGTTTCTGGTCACCTAACACTCTTCGTAAATGTCGCTTCATGGATTTGACGGCGGCTTCCCACAAACCGCCCGCGCTTGGCCAGGCTGGGGCGTTAAAATGCCACTCGACTTCCAGTTTAGCTAATTCGTCAAAAAATTCGGGTGTCATGATTTGTTTGAAGTTTTTGAATTCCTGACGTAACACCTTTGCAGCGCCGATGAAATTAGTTCCACAATCTGAGTACATATGTTTAGGGGTGCCGCGCCTTGCACACAGTCGTTGAAAAGCTGCTATAAATGTTTCAGTGCCGAGATCGGAAACAAGTTCAATATGTACAGCTTTGGTAGCCATACATATGAATATTGCAATATATCCCTTAGAAGTTTTAACTCCTCTGCCTTTGTTTATTTTCAGTTCGATGTAACCAGAGTAGTCAACCCCTGTAAATGTAAAGGGTCGACATGGGGTTACTCTCTGTTGCGGAAGATTACTCATTAGTTGATGGTTTTCAGTTTTTGTGAAACGGTGGCAGCGCACACATTTTCGCAGTTGAGTTTTGACAGCCCTGTTGCCGCCGATGATCCAATATCGCTGTCGTATGTGAGTCAGCGTTAGACGAGCTCCTCCATGCAGTGTAGTTAAATGGGAATGTTCAATTAAAGTTGCGTTAATCGACCTTTATGTGGTATGATAATTGGGTTTTTCATGTCCACAGGTAAGCTTGAGTTTTGGAGGCGGCCGCCCACGCGAATTATCTTATCTTCGTATGTACGGGTTCAGCTTCATAATTACGCTCCTTTTCGACACATTTTCGTTTTTCAAAAGTTGTTTATATTCTTGATTGAAGTGTATTTGTTGTAGTTGTTTAATAATATTTTTTCTTGCTGCAGTTAGTTCGGTAGTAGTTAGATACGGGGCCTCAGATTTCCTTTTAGCGCTCATATTTGTTATGAAACGTAATATCCAAGCTGTAACTCGGAAAAGTTTTGTTAATGTACTGCATTTATTTAACAAGGTTGTTATCCAATTATCCATTTCGTGATTTGACGGAGTCTCTTGATTTTCCTTTTCTTTGCAACCAATGTTTGTATAGTATGTTTTGTAGTTTGCAGTCTTATCTGTTTCAATTTTCTTCAAAAATGCAGGACCTTGAAACCATAAATCGAAGGTCATTAGTTTACTCGGTAGCATGCCCCTCGTTGCACAGTCGGCAGGGTTGTGCTGTGACTTAATGTAACGCCATTGTGTGGTAGGTATAATGCTTTTGATTTTTGTAACTCGATTGGATATGTAGGCCTCTCTTTTAGTAGAGTCCCCTTGGAGCCACGCGAGAACTACTTGCGAGTCACACCATGCTTGAATTTTCAGATTGTATTCCGATACAGCCTTCTGAGTTTTTTCCATGAGTTTAGCCAACAGAAAGGCGCCACAAAGTTCAAGCCTTGGTAGCGTCGTTTTTTGTGCTATAGGAGCCACCCGTGTGCGGGATACAAGTAGCGTAATTACTGGAACTCCGTTGGTATTTGTCACGCGACTGTATATAACGCACGCGTAAGCTTTCTCGCTTGCATCACAGAAACCCAGTAATTCTATATCTTGTTTTGTTTCGCCAATCCATCTTTTTAAAGTTATGTTATGAATGAATGGCAATTCTATTTTTAGTTTTTGCCATTCTTTCGCAATGTTTTGGGGAATTTCATCATCCCAATCAATGTTTAGAGTCCAGATTTTTTGAAATAGTAATTTTGCAGTAATGGTCACCGGAGACAGCCATCCCAACGGATCATAGAACTTCGAAATTTCAGACAATAATAGTCTTTTAGTTAGTTGTTTTGTATTTTCCTTTACAGGCCATTTTAGTTGAAATGAGTCGCTGTTGGTGTTCCAGGTAAGTCCCAACGTTTTTGATGTTTCATCAGTTTTGAAATCGAAGCTATTTGTTGTTGAAGTTTGTTCTTTAGGTAAGTCATCTAATAAAGTTGGATAGTTGCTGGACCATTTGCGTAAGTTCATCCCTGCACCTTTTAGTAAATCGATTAGGGAGCGCTGTAACTCCTTGGCGGTTTCGAATGACCTTTCACCACTCACAAGGTCATCTACGAAGAAGTGGTTCTCCAGGACCTCTGCAGCTGTTGTGGGGTACTTATGACCATCATCAATGGCGAGTTGTTTGAGTGTACGTAAGGCTAGCCAAGGAGCGGGTTTTGTACCGTAGGTCACCGTACAAAGTTTATAATCTTGTAAAGGATGTTCTGGTGAATCTCGCCAGATGATTTTTTGTAGGTGTTGCTGGTCATCATTTAACCACACACAGCGATACATTTTTTCAATGTCAGCAGTAAAGGCAAATTTGTATGTTCTCCACTTCAAAATAAGCGACTGAATATCTTTTTGAAGGTTGGGGCCCTTTTCCAAAAGGCTGTTCAAACTGTGGCCACTAGATGTTTTTTGAGATGCATTAAAGACTACTCTCAATTTGGTTGTAGTAGAGCTCTCTTTCATAACACCGTGATGTGGTAAGTAACATTCGGCGGGTGTTATATGAGACGAAAGTTTCATGTGGCCCAGGTCCGCGTATTCTCTGATAAATTCTTTGTACATAGTTGAAAGTTTTTTATTTTTAGCAAGCCGTTTTTCTAGTTGTAAAAATTGTGAGACAGCGATGGGTCTCGATGAACCTAATTTTTCTTTAAGGTCAAATAACCTAATAAGGTCAAGGCGGAGTGGCATCTTCACAATATATTTTCCGTCGGGAGCACGTTGTACTGTTTTCGAATAAAATTGATCATATTGATCGTCCGTGGAAATATCTTCAGAATTTTGTATTTCTTCGCTTTCCCAGTACTTTGTTAATTCATCAAAGTTCACCAAGGTCACGTGGCAATTAAACGTTTTCATTTTCCCACATAGGATCCATCCTAGGTGTGTCTGTTGTGCCACAGGGGACTGATGACTTCCTTTTAAAACTCCATCGAGTATAATATCTGAATAAACATCGGCACCCAGTAGTAAGTCGATGGGGCGAGAGATGTTGAAGTCAGGATCAGCCAGCTTTAAGTTTTCCAAATGAGGCCAGTTCCATTTTTCGAAGGTAGCATTCGGTAAGTTATTTGTAAGTTTTTTCATTATAAGTGCTTGTATTTCGAAGTCGTATTCAGAGTGTATTGATTTACAAGATAAGTTTAGTTGACCCCTGCAATCACCAGATACTGAACCAACCCCCGAAATGGTAGCAGCGAACCTTTTCCTCGGCAGGCGTAATACCTGAGCAGCATTTTCTGTTATTAAGTTTACTTGCGAGCCCTGATCCAAGAGGGCCCTCAGTTTTACATAGGTGCCATCATAAGACTTTATTTTCAGTAGAGTTGTCGTTAGTAAAGTTTCAGTTTTGTCTGACGATAAGTGGTTCGACGCTTGTTGCTGAGAGGAGGAGACTTTTTGTCCGAGGTTATTACCATTCGCTGTAATTTTCCAGTTCACGTTGTGCAACATGGTGTGATGTTTCATGTTACACTCCTTACATGTTTTTGCTGATTTACATTCTTCGTTATTGTGGCTATAGAGACAATTTTTGCAGAGTTTCAATTTCGCAACGGTGTGGTTTCGCTGTGCAGTATCCATGTTAATAAATTTTGCACAGTGCATTAAAACATGATTTCCATTACAATTCGGGCAATTTCCATAAGTAGCGTGATAGTTATAAGTTTTCTTGACGTCATATGTAGATTTTTTTACAGGTTGTTTGTTGTTAGCCGGTTTCCAATGAAATGTTTTTTCTGAAGTGGTATTTTTTACATATTTTGTTGACCTTGCAGTTTCATATGCCATAAACTTGCACTCCAAAAAGTATAAAAAATCTTGCAAGTTTTGTAATTCCCTGTGATCTCGAATTTCGTTCATATAATCTTTTAAAGTTGTTGAATCTAATTTTGGTAACATTAAATGCACGATCATTGGATCCCACGTTGCCGTATCCAACCCGATGTTAGCTATGCCGTTCATGCATTCCTTAATGACGTCATGCATTTTCTTGAGATTGTTGGCGTCAGGTTGATGTATAACAGGAAGACTCATCATTGTGTTGAAAAACGATGAAAACTGTAGGCGGCGATTATCATACCGTTGCCCTAAAATATCCCAGCAGGAGTTGTAGTTTTCAGCACAGACGGATAAATGCTGTACCAGACTTTCTGCTTCCCCTTTTAATTTGGTTTTCAGGTGTTTCATTTTTTGTGCTTTGTTAATTGTTGGGTTGTTATGGATGGTTTCGATAAACAGATCCTTAAAAGAGATCCACTTACTGTAGTTTCCGTAAAAATCAGGTAGTTCCATTTTCGGTGCCGACTGCTGATAGTGTGCATTCGACCAAATTTTAGATTGAAGTTGTTTTTTCAATTCATCATATTTTTCTTCGATATCTGAGTACATCTGGTAATAGCGATTGTTAGACCCCTTCAGCTGAAAGTCATTTTCTCAGTGCAGTTTGTCGATGGACTCCCACTTTGATTTTAAAATGTTCAAATTATCTTCCAGCTCCCACTTTTCACTTGCTCCAGTGATGTCAATTTTAGACAATACGCGACAAATCGCATTAAAATTGCATTCTTGTTTATTTAATAGTTGTTGTATTTTTTCAGATTTTCCGTCCTCGCATCCTTGAGTGTAGTCAACGGAAATGTTACTTAAATCGAAACTCACACTATGTTTCTGCTGTGTTAAGTATTTAAGTCTATTGTTTATGTCTGTTTTTGTTGCTAAATACATTTCTTTAGTTTTGTTGTAAACGTCTTCAGAGAAATATTTTATAGTTTTGTCCTCCAGTTCCAGTAGTAATAAGGCATTTCTCGCCTCGAAGTCTCTCCACTGTTCTTCCAAAGATGACAAACGTATGTTGAGGTACTCTTCAGTTTTTCGAGACGATGAGTCTTTGCGGTAGTTTGCGCACAAAGACTTGATATTCTCGAAACAAGTTGATTGAAGTGCAAGTTTATCCATGTTGATGTTGTGAAGTAATGTGATAGCTCACCAAACTTGGCACGTAGTTGACGGTGACAAGTACAGCTAGGCGTAGTTCACGACACGAAGATCCAATTTTGATAAATTGGTCGTATCCAAATCTCACAATGTTTATGCACTTTTACCCAGTGTGTGCGCCTTTGTCTCAATGCAGCTGGGGAGTCTCGCTTGTGAGAGGCCAGCCGAACCGATTCGCCACTGTTGTAAGAGTCACAAAAAACATGCGAGAATAAGCTCGAAGGACCAAAAAGAATGTTGGGTTCCAAGGGGAAGTTTGTTGAGTACCAAAGAGTATGTGTTGTTTGAGCACCTTTAATATGTTAGTTGATTACATTGGTCGCGTGTTTACGAGTGCGTGTTGCTAATGATTAATAAGTACATGATTAATACCAAATAAAACCATTAATATATTTTATCTTGCTGATCGTGGTCAGCATACCAGTATAGAGATATTAATGAGACATTGTCATCGGTCCTTGATGCGAGTGACAATTTTGAAGTTGATTGCACATCTTGGAGGTAGTTGTGTTAAGTTAAGCTAATAAAAGCGTGTTAAAAAGAAGAAATGCATCCTTCTGAAACTGTTTTGACAGAATTAACTTTGCCCTGTTAGTAAAAAACGGAACCCGCCAAGAGTTTTCTACAACAGCAATGCTATCCTCTCTCTCTTTCTAAAGCATCTATTCAACATCATTTATTGGTCATGATCGGAAAATATGAGTTCTCAATTTTACTAAAAAAGAAATATAATTAATTAACAACCCCGCTTAATACCGCTCTCCGCCCCGCTGTCCCGCTGTCCCGCCATCCCGCCGTCCCGCTCAACACACCAATAAACTGTAACCCCGTAGCTTACAGTTCTCGTCGTAATTTACGCGACGGTGACATCTTTATTAGAAAACTTTTATTTTATTCGCCTTGCTTTAGGAAAGTCGTGAAAATTATTTCTTAACTTCAGCACGTGGAAAAAAATCATAAATTTTACTACATTTCGTCCCATTGATAAATGATGAACAATATTATGTAAAGACTGGGCAATAACATGTATGCAATTATTAAAATAATGAGAATAAATTTAATAAAACTTATTATTTTTCTAACACGACTTCGGCTTATAAGAGCGTGCTACAAAGTAAATAACTCATATGAGCAGGATTATCCGCTCTCACTTGACAATCGGATGTGACATCACTAACGTACATCCAGTCACATGGCTGACGCAGTTCTGTCAAATACTATTTTTTTAATGTATAAAAGAAAGCGTCACTAGCTCGATAGCCTGCGTCAATCCTATGCGATTGATCAAAACAAGGCGAGGTCAAGAGTTCGGTGGGCGATCATTTAAATTAATCTAACTTTGTAATTCCGTAAGTAT
>DWKD01000008.1:0-10295 GCA_018249235.1 Cupitha purreea
CTCAAAAACTACTAAACGGATGATCAAACAGTTCTTATTAGTATTCATTAGTTATTAATTAAATAATATGGAGTAAGTTATGAGAAATGCCTCAGTATATTATTATAATTCTAAACAACGATGTCAAATCCTTTTGAGATATAACAAAACAATGTACATATTTTTTTTTACATCTACGTTCTACATAAATGCCTATGAAGAAAGTATGTCTACGCAGAAGTAATCTCAATTTAGTTGGTCCGGCAAGATAGCATATTTTTAAGTTCTGCTAATGGCAACAACTTCTCAGAGCATCGTCTGATTGGCACAGCTAACAATTGAACAATCCAAATGTCAGTCGAATATCAAAAGAAAACAACAGGGACATTAAAAAAAAGCGAAGCTTTACAATATAAACTAATAGCATAGAAACTAAGCGTTAAAGTTTCGGTTTGCATAAACATGATAAAAACGACCCAGATATTAAATAAATAAGCAACAGTACAATATTATATTAATCACTTGTTACGTGCCTAGTTTACATGGGGATCGTTGATGCTGCCGTGAGGTTCACGACATGGGCAACCCCAATTGCAGTAATCGGTGACACTGCATCAGCACTCTTATTAGCGGCGTTTTAGTCCGGGGGACAATTGCTCCCCTCGAGTCTCAGCCCGGAAAAAAGGTTAGCCTTGGGTCCCGAATTCCCGCGCCATGTCCTTGCAGCGACGGACTGATTTATTATTTCTGCTACTGACAACATTTTGGCTTTGAAGTTGGACTGTGAACGCTAAATACTAGGACTCCGGCAGGGATTTGGATACAGTATTGTGCAACGGTTTGAGTCTCCGTTGTATTGAAAAAAACAAATACCCTTTGTAGAATACAGCAATGTACTGCACCACTTTTGGTAAGTGGATCTATTTATATTTCATAACTTGATATTCAGTAAAAGTTTGGAGAACCTATATGTACATTATGTTCTGATTTACTTATTATTAGAACAAAGTTTTCTCGCTACATTACTCTATAAAGATGCACTATTTATTAGATATGTGTCGACTAAATATGATGTACCTATACGCCGAATAATTGTACTGATCTTTATACGTGTCAACGGTAAACACAGACTCAATAACGTCTGACCTGATCTCAAACTTCCCCGCAGGGCTAATTCGACAGGCTTCAATCCCTTTACTTCGCAAATCTCAGCTATTGGTTGAATTATTGGTTGTGACACCGATACACTGATACTGGCAAACACATCACAAGGGGTGTTCCCTTAGATACTGAGAAACTGAGAGAGTGGGGCTGTTTCCCATGGCACTGATACACAGAAAACTGGGGGCTGTTCCCCAATGTGGCCTCCCAACCCCCCTATAGCCACCCTCAAGCCTCGTTCAACCGTTCTGAGTCTAATACTGGTCAAACTGTTATCAGTGTCTGATTACCGTTCGCAAACGGTCCGACGCATCGGTATACAAGTTACACAATAATATTATCAATTTATCTATAATCTGAGTAAGCATGCACTGAGATATAATAATTTCACTTACTGAGTTGCCTCGTCCACCACAAGTCACAGAATGCCATCTCACTTAACCGCACAGGCTACCACAACAGTACCCTCCATTTTACTTACATTTTTCTAACGCTTGCCAAGTAATTATTTATCTACCCTCATATTTCTTCGCATTCGCGACACTCCCCCCCGAAAAAGGAACAACAAAATGAGAACAAAATTTTACTATTTAACAATTTTAATACAAAATTAACTCCAATCATAAAATCATCTTATAAGGTCTTTCACGTGCCGGTTAATTTTCGAACAACCTGATCAATAACTGAGACGTCCACTCTTTTATTCTCCCTTTAGCCTTAATCGCTGAGGACCGAACCTGTCGATTCACTGCGGAGGACTCTTGTAGTGGCACTACTTTGTCATTTGTATTGGACGTTTGTGATTTATCAGAACCATAAGATTCACTAAGCTGATCATTCCGGATTGACGAATAATTTTGAGACTCCTCTCGACTCTGATTGGGGTAGAATATTTCATCATTTAAGCGAACTACATTTTGGTCATCATCTATTTCAATCGGATACAAATGACCTATTGACCGAGTTAAAGTTTCTCCATTTGATAATTTTACCTTTGCTACTCTTATCTGTCCATCCGAACCCCTCAACAGTTCCACTATCTTTCCTACTTTCCAGTGTGCCCTACTACCATCTGATTTTAACTGAACTGTTTCTGCTATCTTTGGTACTCTATCAACCTTAACTCGTGGCTGTCGATGTTTATCACATCGTTCGCGCAGACTTAATAAATACTGATTGCTAAACATCTTTGCAAATTCTGACAGAATAACCTGACCGCGCTTCCAACCTTCAATCAAGTTGGTCTTGGTTATTGTGGCTGATTCTAAATGTTCGCGATTTGAAACCTCAGTTATAGATGCTCCACCTACGCGTAAAAAATTTGTTGGTGTCAATACATGTTCCAGCTCCGCGCCTACGGTTGTAAGAGGTCTGGTGTTAATTATGGCTTCAAGCTCTTTTATCATCGTACACAACTGATTGTGGTTTATAAGATGTTTATCTAACGTACGTTTCATACAATTTTTAACAATGCCTATTAAACGCTCGTAAAAGCCTCCAAACCACGGCGCTAACTCTGGTATAAACTTCCAGCGTAGTTTATTCTTGATACAGTAATCTGAAGTCATTACGTCTGCTGTCAACTTAAATTGCGTAGCATTATCGGATATAAACAGCTGAGGTAAACCTCTTATTGCAGTGAATCTCCTAATTGCTAACAAGCACTCTTCAGCTGATAAGTCCTTCACAATTTCCATTGTTATAGCCCTAGTAGTTAAGCATGTAAATATGCACACCCAACGTTTTTCCTTATCGCCTTCATTTACAAATAAAGGGCCAAAATAATCTAAACCCGTAAATGCAAATAGTAAACTAAGCTTCACTCTCTCTATAGGTAAATCAGGCATTGAAGGCAACTTGAATGGTCCTCCACCGTACTTTACACATTGAAAGCATTTTCTTATCAGCTTTTGTACAATTGACCTTCCTTGTGGGATCCAAAACTTTTCACGTAATAAAGCTAGAGTATGTGAAACTCCAACATGATAATTTTTCTCATGTATATCTGTAATTATCCTATGCGTAAAATCAGAATCCTTCGGCAATAAAACAGGCTCTTTCTGATCGTGTGTCAAGTTTGCATTTTTAAATCTTCCTTTACACCTTAATATACCATTTTTATCTTTATATAATCGGAGCGTCCTGGATAAATCAGTAGCATTTCCTTGCACTTCTTTAGGAAAATGTTGAACCTGTATTTCCAATATCTTCTTTAGTTCCTCATCTTTGTTATCTATATCCATTAAACTTATACTGTTAGATTCCGAAACATTTATATTAGCAGCAGATGTTATATTCGTAAGACCCTCCCCGGCCAAAGAAGATTCTATGTGAGCTAATTCCGAACTGATTTGGTACGTAGGCCACTGTGTTAAATTTTGTGTCAAAAAATTAGGACCTTTAAGCCATACATTATAATACTCTGCTCGATCTGGTCTGGTTCCTACATCAGCAGGATTAAGTTTGGTTGGAACATATTTGATCTGTAAGTTCTTATTCTGTTTCATTTCATTGATTCTACGTGAAACAAATGGCGGAAGTAATTTATTTGACTTATACCAACTTAAAACTATCTGACTATCGGTCCACAAGAATTGGGCTTTAACTTTAAGGCGTAAAAATTTAATGACATATTTAATTAACCTGCAACCAATAAGTGCTCCAAGTAATTCTAGTCTTGGGATCTGTAATTGATCCTTTAAGGGTACTAATCTAGACTTGTCAATAACAAAACTAACAATATTATTAGCACCTAAAGAACAACGCAAATAAACCACCGCTGCATAAGCTATCAAAGACGCGTCTGTAAAGCAATGTAATTCATATTCAATATGGTCACTATTTTCTCCTCTATGTAGACTTTGTGCGAAATAACGACTTATTTTAATGTTTTTTAAATGTAAAAATATAGATACTATTTGGCGCCATTCGGTAAGTAAACTATCAGTTAATTTAATGTCCCATTTAGTTTTAAGTTTCCATAGACTTTGAAAAAACTGTTTTACTCGGAGCATTATTGGAACAGCGAGACCACAAGGATCATATACCGAGGCAAGAACTTTCAATACGTCGCGTTTAGTTTGCACACGATCTAAATCGTAGTCAAAATTTGATTTTAAATAAAGTATATCATTATCAATCTGCCATAACATACCTAACACTTTAACGTGTTTATTAAGATCATTTGCCCTAAATGATTTTGGTATAAATGAAACTACTTCTCGAGAATTTGAATTCCATTCGCGCAAATTCATAGAAAGGCAATCAAATGTCTGTTTACATGCCGTGTATAACTCGCGAGCATCTGAGATTGTTCGTGCCCCTGTTATAATATTATCAACATATATGTCTTCGGCTATTTGATTTAAAAGTACGTTATTCGACTTCTTTAAGTGATATTTGATCGCAGCATTAAGCAAAAACGGACTTGAAATGATCCCAAACGGAACACGGCAAAAACGGAAGTGTAAAATATTATCAGGAATGACACCAGAATGTACATTTCTAAGCCATAAAAATCGTGTAACATCCTTATCAGAATCTTGTAGGCCCAACTGCAAGAAAGCTTTCTCAACGTCAGCCACTATGCCTACCGGATATTCTCTAAACTTAATCAATAAGCCTGTCAGATCCTCTAACATTAACGGTCCGCGGTATAAACATTCGTTCAAGCTTTGATTATCTTTTACTTTAGCAGAAGCGTCAAAAACAATACGAAGCTTATTGGGCGTGTCTCGACTACGAACACAATGATGTGGCAAGTAATGAATCGGATATTTTGATGAAATATTGGGTTCATGAATTATTTCTATAATGCCACTCTGCAATTGATTTTGAATAACATCATCATACGACCTAATTTCGGAGCTATCTAAACGTTTTATCAAACCAGTCAGACGACCGTAAGCGAGACCTAAATTATCAGGAAGATTTGGTGGAAAGTCGATCCAAGGCCATTTTACGTGATATCTGTTGTCCTTAAATATAATAGTTTCATTAAATAGTTTAATAGCCTCATCATCGCGGGTCGTTTTAGGAGAATCAGTAATACCTATGGACTCAAGATCCCACAATACCCTGACATCTTCGTACTTTAACGGAAGGTCCGGTTCATTAAATTTTGTATCGATTGCTTCAATTGATTGGAAATATGTTACTACGCTTAATTGCCCAATATTCTTAATATTTCCATCAACTCTTCCTGACCAAATCCACCCAAAATCTGAATTAATTAAGTAAAGATCGTTCATTAACGAAATTCTTTCTTTCCCCATAAATGAGTAATAATAGTCATTACCCAACAAGATATCTATTCTGTCACCGCACAAACCGTCATCTGCCATTATAAGGTTTCTACGTCCCATATCTTTCCTTATATCTGCCAGTTCACTGATCACTGGTGTTCGTATACCATGTGTAATATAAGGAACTACATTTGCATGTAAATAGCGCGTGATTCCAGTTTTGGTAATGATTTTAAATTTTACTACGGGGCTCTCTATTTGATGTGGTGACTTTTCACCGAATGTAAATATAGATAGATGAATATTTTCGTTAACAGGTAAATTTAGGGTATTTGCTATAGATTCTGTAACGTATGACCTCTGACTACCGCTGTCAAGAAGAACTCTACACTGCAATTGTTTTGGAAATTCCCCTAAATCACTTACTGTCACAAGGCAAGTTTGCAATAATGTGCTACTGACATAAGTTTTACTAAGTAAGTTGTCGGTTTGTATTGGTTTGGTTAGCTGTATGAATTTTGTTGGACATAAAGCTCGATTATGAATGCCGAATTTACTGCAATGTCTACATTTACGTTTAGAACGACAACTACTAACTCTATGACCACCACTAAAACAATTAAAACAACGATTTCCTAATTGAGCCTTCCTATCCTGAACAGTTTTGTATATCGTACATTCATCATTAAAGTGATCTTGCCCACAAAATATGCATCTAGCAGATTTCTTATTAGGTGGTTCAAATGTTTTATGTGTAAAGTCATGTGGTCTTTTTCTGGAAGCTGGTCTAAATCTATTAAATGGTTTATAATCATTTCTTGAAGTAGTCTTCTTACAAGCTGTAATTCTACGTTCCATATTATTTCCTCTATTTTCTTCAGTTTTAACATGCAAGGAACCTAATGTAAAATTGTCTACGTTCGGTTTCTTGTCAATATTGATTATGTCGTTATCCTTTTTCCCATTTGTATCTTTCTTCAACCTGTTAGACGCCTCTCTGGCCGATATTATGTACTCTAAATATTTCCTAATACTGTCTATTGAATCGTCTTCGTTTGTCATCTTCATTCGTAATTCGTAAATGAGGTCCTCTGGGAATTTCTCCATATTCATAACTCTTAGATGATTGTGATTAACATCCTCTCCTAAAGAACTAAGTACTCTAAGATGTCTCTCGATTTCGCTAAGAACATGCCTACTTTCCTTGACGTGATTGGTCGCAGCTGTTTTTATTCTATATAAAGCCACATAATGAGCATCAATAATGGCACTAGGTTTACCGTATCTCTCCTTCAATGTACTTACTGCGATGCTATAATTTTTATTAGTTGTATCTAGTCCTACGATTGCCTCTTTTGCCTCCCCTTCGAGAACTGATTGTAGGTATAATAATTTGTCCACATCACTAATATTTCTATTATCTACGTTCGATGCAAACTGGTCCCAAAACTGATACCATTTTAGTACATCACCGTCGAATTTAGCCAACTCCAATCTAGGTAGTTTACTTGTAATATTACTACTTCCACTGATTGCAGAATCAGAACCTTGCCTACATTCGGTTCGTCTTATATTAACATCTATTTCGGCTACTAATTCTTCGGCTTTAATCTGAATACTCGTGTACTGACTAATTTCAATCGTTTCTAGGTTCAGCTACCGCTTTACAATAATTGTGAATTTCCGAAATGAATCTCTCATTAGCACATTTTAACTTAGCTCCAATCAATTCTAACTCTCTAAGATTAGCATGAGTACTCGGGATCTCTTTAAGGGCACACTGAGCGGAATTAATATGTAGTTGGACTGATTCGTGAATTAACTTAATACGAGTTCGTATGATGTCTTCCATTATAATGTTTGTGAGTCTCGAAAATAAATTTCTTAAATAAAGTATCCAAAAATCTAAAACAAAATTTTTACTTGTCAATAACTATTTAATTGGTAGACGAATGGTTTACCCTATCTGTCGTACTCATAAATAACCGAAATTTCACAAAATTCCGTTAGTAAAGAATATTTTCTGTATATATGAATAAAGGTAGAAACAATAAAATATATATATATAAAATAACGGTAGCAAAAAATTATGTGTGTAATTTTTTAAGCGACTATCCTCCTATAAAAATATTTAAATGAATAGAAAAATGGACTTTTCATAACACCTACTATTAGTAAACTGATTTAAAAATAACTACATCTATGAAAACTCATTCGACAAAAAAGATTACGTCTTTATATCAAAATACGTAAACATCGAAAGAGAAATAAATTTGGGATCATTAAAATAAGTTGTTAACTTCATAATTTATGCAGATGTTTACTTTTCTCTCTTCACTGTCACAAAAAAAATGACACGTACGCCCTAGGTGCCTATTTTTAACAGAATAACTAAAAAAATAAGTATCACGATCCCAGCTCCTCCACCATGTCGCCAATTGCCTAAATATGTTGTACTTATACGGCGAATTGTACTGATCTTTATACGTGTCAACGTTAAATACAAACTCAATTATATCTGATCTCATCTAAAAACTTCCCCGCAGGGCTGATTCGACAAGCGTCAATATCTTTACTGCGCAATTCACAGCTAACGGTTGCATGACACCGATACACTAATACTGGTAAACACATCATCAAGGGCTGTTCCCTTAGATACTGAGAAACTGAGAGTGTGGGGCTGTTCCCCACGGCACTGGTACACAGACAACTGGGGGCTGTTCCCCAATGTGGCCTCCAACCTCCCCTATAGCCACCCCAAGCCTCGCTTAACTGATCTGAGTCTAATACTGGTCAAACTGTTGTCAGTGTCTGATTACCGTTCGCAAACGGTCCGACGCATCGGTATACAAGTTACACAATAATATCATCAATTAATCTAGTCTAAGTAAGCATGCACTGAGAAATAATAATTTCACTTACTGAGTTGGCTTTGACCACCACAAGTCAAAGAATGAACTATCTCACACCACCAGTACCCTCAATTTTACTTACATTTTTGTAACGATTGTAAAATAATTATTTATCTACCCTCATATTACTTAGCATTCGCGACATTGGTTGATAAAAACGTGTTAAAAATCGCATCAGCGAATTCTATCACGTAAATAATGATGTTTAAAGATATTTATACATCTCGCTAATGCAAAGCGTTATGAGTACGTGAGTAGCGGCTCGATAAAACATTCTTTTTATAACTCATTAAATGTCAAATAATAAGAGATACTTCAATGTAATTGTATTTCACATCAATCTGCTTAAAAGCATTTTTGTTCGCTGCGTTCTCTGTTTACGTACTTTAGGTCTGGAACACTTCCATCTCGACGAGCTGTGCTGCTGGTCATTATCGGACCATTATCATGAGAATAAGACGTCAAAAAAACACGAGCTGAATATTCGTTTTGGAAACTATCGTTTTTTTTCCTTCTAACCTTTTAACATCCGATTAGGAAAGGTTTATAAAATTAACAAAGATTGAATGTATTTTTTTTTAAAGTAGTTATTTTTTATTTGAAGACTAAAACAGGGATAGACACTTCATTGATGATCTCAGTTCATTTATAATGCAAGATGCGAATAAATGACTCGGTAGTCAGCAAGCTTTTAAAAGTCGTTCAGACAACCGATTATAGATTAATATAGTAGTGTAGTTATAATTAATGATTGTGATAGTAATCTATATCCAGAGAAAAAAAATATTTATTTGACAGATTTTTTTTTTTTTTGTGTCTCGTAACTGGTAATTATGTATTAAATGTTCATGTTCGCATCGTCTTCGGCGAAGGGAATCCATCTGCCGCGTTATTACTGTGTTAACTGTCAGTGGCACATTGCGTGGTTAAATTATGGTTACCGTTAAATATGTTTGTTTTTTTTGTAACCATAGGTCACATTACTTCAAATTAATACGTAACACGCCCGTATATATTTAGGTAGCAATTACATTACTTAAATATTTCGCGTTCGTACTAAAAGTATACGATAGGGAGAGAAGCATATAAATTTCATATAAAAATATATTTTCGAACTCAATGAAACCGCACAAAGCTACTAGGTATTTATTTCAATTTCTAGAATCCATCAGTAACAGCGGTCGTAACAGTAATGTTCGTCTGTTGACCACGAAATTAGCTTGAGAAATTCAATCATAGACTGAATACGACATTAAGGCGGATACCGACTTGTCATAGGAATAAATTGGATCGGTTTTTATGTGCTCTGGAAGTGGGACGGGAAGTGGAAGTGGGAAGGCAGGCGCTTTGCTCAAAGTAATAAATAGATCTTATCACATTAAGCACCAGATGGACTTAAATTAATTTGTTTTTCGAATAAGATTAGTTTATTTATTGCGAAAGACACGCCCCTAATTAGTTTCGTGCCTACTTTTAACTTGGTTTTTCTTGGTTACTTTAGTGTATATATTTTTAGTTAATTATTTTTACTTACTATTTTTAAATTTATGCGGTATTAATTGTATATGTATTATTGTTTAATCAAAAGATAGAAGTGAGTGTGCACCAATACATCCGGTCACGGTAATGTTTTAAACTAAGCGTTCTTATCATGATCTTAACGATGTTTATTGCAGACTTGGAAGTTTTAGTCGCAAAAAAATCTGTTTGTAATTAGTTATACTTATGTTACTTTAAGTACATTGAAAACCTTAAAGGTTTTAGAGTAGATGAGTTAGATCTCAAGACACTTTTGAAAATTTTGGTAACAATCCTACTACAGCCTATTTACTTTCTTGTCGAATAATAATAACCCACTCCAATATCCCGGTATCAGACAGCCAGAACATAATATTAATTTTTAATTCACGCCGTCATTTCGTACCGTGAGGCAAATTTTTGCCAAGGCTTGGAGATATTTTCCATTGAACACTACACTCGTAGGTCTTATTAATAAGTC
>DWKD01000009.1:0-10221 GCA_018249235.1 Cupitha purreea
GTAATTCAAATTTAACTAACAGTTACAAGCAGCGTAACAATACTTTAGGTATTTAATTACGATTGGATGTTTCAACACAAAAAATATCTCTTAATCGAATACTAATGATAATAAATGGTCACACAGTCATAACCTCGCACTAGGAATCTGTGTGCAGCGGGTGGTATGATCATAAACAAATATCTTATCACAAAATACCTACAGTCGAGCATAAACATATCCGTGTCATAAGTGTATGCATCGGCCGGAAATGGAACTTGGGACATTTCGTTTGGCAGACAGGCTCAGTAAAAACTGGGTCACGTGAGTCGTTTTTTATTATTAAAACAATATTTTTGTGAGTCGTTCATATACTAAGAATAATAGCTTCTTATTATTATGTCGGTATTGAACGTCAAGGTTACCGACTTAACAATCGGTGCTGTCTGCTCGTTTGTAAGTTTTACTAGCAAATAATTAAATTAAGTCAAAATGTCCAAACTGTTTGGACGTTTCGCTTCGAAATATACTTAGAACGTAGTCTTAGACCCGTTGATTCATCTTTGAATTAAAACCAAAAGCTCATTCTATCAGTTTCATAACTGATTTATTGTAAATTCTTAACACATTTCAAAGGTACGATTTTTGAATATATTATTATTTACACGCGTGAACTTACTTATGTGTATTTAGTACATATTTTTATATGAAACCGCCATCATAACATCTGCCCATACGCAGAAAACCAGTACGCACTCGTATTGTACATGCACAGAAATAAGTAAAATTCCAAAATTATTCAGACTCATGACATTACTCGACAAAATATAAAGATCTGGCGAAAACTCAGCTTCGTTTGGCGGTAGATACTTAAAAATAGATACGTTTCATACAAAGAAGAAAATACGCGTAACAAACAAAGCAGTTACTATTGGGAACGTAGTCAATGAACAGTTACAGGAAAACTTTGTACACCTGAATTGCTTCACGTCAAGGATTCAAAGGAAACTTTGGAATAAATGTCTGCGGATGCTAATCCTGATTACTGTGTCAAACAATCCAAAATTCAGTATAATGTTTGTTATTCTACAATATGTTTTATATAGTAAAAACAATACCATATTTTCTATAACAAATCTCATATTTCCACAATAAAACCTTAAAAAATAAAGGGACTCTGCTATCATTACAATGACGCTTTTTTTCGATAATAAGATATAATAAATTAATAACACTTTCACATAATCACGCCTCGCACTAAAGTTCCCATTGTGATGTGGAGATCGTCAAAACTATGGAGGCCGCACAAATATCTATCTGTCACATGAATACCTGACCGCGCCAGGAATCGAACTTTTGTAGTGCAGGCGTTACGAGTACGTTCAATCATACATTTTTCTAACATCCATACAAATAATTAAATAATAGTGTTTGTTTGTAATATAGCAACAAAAGTCATTTAACAGCTTGTATAAACCTATAAATTATAAAAACCTTTTCATCTTAGTATCGTATTTATAGGATACTAAGATTTAAAAAACTTGTCTGCCTATTTATTTCAGTTAACCTCCGCAGCGCTTATGACAACTTACAGGGCCTTCACTGGCATTGTACGAAGTATAGCTTAGGTTACATTTATCAAAAAAAAAATGCCTCGGACGATGTTGCGGGTTACAGCTAGTAACTTCGTGGTTACAACACATTACTGGCCCACTACTGGGCACAGACGCCGCGCAAAGTCATTCAATATGGCTTAACGATTGCCGTCTAATGTCAACAATTAGAACCAACGCCTTTACGTGCCCTTCGAAGCACAGAAACGTTCATGAAATTCTTCTACTAGCGGCCAACGGAAACTTATCAAATCTTATAAACAGTTCATACGCTTACACGACGAAACATTGAACTGCGAATTTTCCCGCAGAACACATCGGGTGTTGTGTAAACAGCTTCATTGGCTTGCAATCCACTACCGTTTGTAGCCCTGTGTCTGATCGGCCAGGCGTGACCGGGTTAGCGCGGGCGGCCGGCCCGCCCAGTATTTATAGCTGCAATGCTTGCAAGCTAACCGCTTTTTAGTTTACTTTGGCGTATTGGTTCACTTCCACTACACTCTTAATGGGCTTTATACAATATTTCAGGGTTTTCATAAGCAAGTGAATCTAAATTAATATTTTTTAAGTTTAGGGGAGGTAACCGAGGTTTAACATCAATGTAACTTGTAACTTGTAACTTGTAACAATGTAACGTTATTGCAACAAGAATCACTTATAATATTAAAATTACTCGTAATAGGTTTTAGTTTAACGTTAACATGATTTATAGACACTAGGCGCGTGTCTCTACAATATGCAATGCAACCTGGAGGTAAGTACAATATTCCAGTGCCACTTATATCTATTTCGACAAAAGAGGTATTACATTCTATGCTTAACTTATTTTTCTCAGACATAACGAATAACCACTTGTTATCCTGTAAGGGCTGCCATATATTTACGTTACCATGGAAAAACTTCGTCGAACACGTTTCAGGAATTGAGGTAATTATTTTATTAATGATTTCAGTTTCGCAGGATGGAGTTGCAGCTGAAGAGTAGGATATGGAAGTGTCACATAGATAATGGTTACTATTTATTATTTTGCAATTATTAAGATCAGTTAATTTGCAATATGTGGATTTATCCTTAGTTATGCCAACGTATTTGGAAGATGGAATAATAGTAGAATAGGATGTAGGATTATTTATATCGAGAGGTGCTGGACAAGGTAAGTTATGATACAATGAGAAATGCAAAGAATTTATTAATGGGATCTCAAATACAAACACAACTTTATCTCTGTTTAGGTAACTAGATACAGCGGATATGTTTAGAATGGTATGTATATTATTTAGGTTTAGAAGGACAGGGAGACGTTTTAAATTTGGAATAAATCTATAATTATTAATTAGTTCATTATAAAGCTCCTTGGGTGTCAGGACAGCTGGGTATAGTGTATTTAATTTACTTAACGCTATTGAATTAATAATGTCTTCTATCTTAAAGGATAACACTAAAAGGCTACTTTCTATCATAGATGCTAATTCTAATATACGAGACCTTATACCTAATTCTTGGGAAAGAAGTGTTAAATTCCTAACATCTATATATAAAGCGTCAATAGAGACGGCTAGTTTCTTTTCGTTAGAGTTAAGTGCGTGGATAGTTTCGTTAAAGGATTTAAGTGTAGAGGTAGTTATTAAAATATTTTCTTTAACGAATGAGGCTATCTTATTTTGATCATTTTCAACTTCGTGGATAGCACTATCGTAACGGATGGCATCTTCTTCATCCATAGTACCAAATAACTTTTTGGATATTGTTCCTACAAAACCTAGGAGTGCCGATTTCTTAGAGCGATGAGAAGTAAGGTATGGTATAGCTTCGTTGTCGCGAATTATGTCTTCATAGCGCGTGAAAAGAGGTTGAAAAAGATTGTTACACTCTTCATGACTTATGAGATTACTATTTTCGCAAAGATACTTAGAATTATTAAGGATAGAGTGTAAATTTATAACATGTGGATATATATAGGATATGTTTACAGGAATAATTACACTAAGATAGCTATCAACTAGACTCAAAGATCCTACGGGGTCAAAGTAGATTCCAGGATTATTCTTTAGGGGTTGGACGAATTGCTGACCCGTTGTAGTAGTACTGTAAAAGAATAGGACTTAATATAACATAGGCTTAAAGATATGTATTTATGTATAGTATATGTATTTATTTATTGACTAATTAATTTATATTTTCTTTTTCAGGTGCCAGTTTGACTTCATCGTAATGATGTTTTACATGTCGTCGATTTATGAGAAGAGATAGAGTATTGCTGCCATGGATTTTAACTACCTTATAGGGACCCTTCCAAACGGGTGATAATGCTTTTCGTGATCTAAGATGATTTTTCAGATAGACGAGGTCACCGATTTTATACTTTACAGGTCGAGTATGTCTGTCGTAGTACTGCTTAGATTTTTCTTTAGATATTAGTATATTTTGTAAGGCTTTCTCTCGTGATAGTTTAAGACGCTGATGTAACATTTTCAGGTATTCAGGATAAGTTGTATCGGAACGGAGTTCGTAAATGGAATCAGGTATGTATGCTTTATGGCCGAAAAGAAGTTCGTATGGGGTAAATTTTGTAGTTGTGTGGACGTTCGTGTTATATGCTAACATAGCTGTATATATGTATTTGTGCCAATTAGATAGATTTTCATCGACAAATGATCTCAGATATTCTTTTAATGTGGAATGGCTTCTCTCAAGAGCGCCTTGGGTTTGTGGATGATAGGGAGAAGCCCAAATTTGTTTTATTTTTTAAGAATTCGCATGTTCTTTTAAACAACTCTGCTGTGAAATTCGGTCCTTGGTCAGTTACTATTACTCTAGGAATTCCAAAAATCGAGATGAAATGAATTAAACACTCACACGATTCTTCAGCTGTTGCGTTAGTAATTGGATATGAAACGGAATATTTTGTTAGATCATCTTGAATTGTAAGAATGAATCTTAGATTAATGAGGCCCGCTTCTGGCAATGGACCTACTATATCTAAGCTAATACGATCAAATGGTTTTGTCGAAGATGTTGTTATCTGCATTGGGGCTCTATTTGTCAAACGTAGGGCTTTATTTGACTGGCACAAAGAGCAGTTTTTAACATAATTTTCTATGTCTGACCTCATACTTTTCCAGAAATATTTTTCTTTAATACGGTTAGTCATTCTAGATGTACCCAGGTGACCAGCGATAGGAATATCGTGGTTTTCGCGCAGGATTTTAGGAATTTCGGACAACGTTGGATAAATGATGTTGTTATGATAAATTTTGATTTTAATGTTGGTGCTATGAAACAGATATGTAAGCATATTATATATTTTGACAAAAGAAAGTTTTTCGAAAGGGTTTTTAAAGTCTGATATGCCTATTTCGGTAGTTTCTTCAAATACTATAATGTCATCTTTAACTCTTTGTAAGGTTTTGAAAATTTCAGGATAGGAAGCTTCGTCAAAATTATGGACCTTCGTAAATATAAGGTAATATTTTTTGTTGTTTGACTCGACTTTTAAGAATGAGGAAAGTTCTCTTTCAGAATTAAATACGTAATTATTTATTTCAGGGTTGCTCAGAAGTTCTTGAATATATAGATTCGATTCGTCTAGATCTATAGATGTGGGAATAATAATAATTTTTGCTGAGCATTTCATTAAACTCTCATTATATTCTTCGATATCTGTATTGAAGGTTTTACTTTTATTCGACATAGTTTTTAGGAAACTGGGATAATTGTCAACAGGTAATTCGGCATACTCGCTTGTATATGGCATTGTCGTGCCCTCAGGCGTTTGTGTCTGTGTGGATAATTGTTCGGGATCGTTTAAAGGTAAACTTGTTTCAGGTAATGGCAGGATATCATCGCTAAGGACTGGGGGGTTTGGAGAAGGTAAGTTAATTTCAGGTGACGGTAGGATATCATCGCTAGGAACAGGGGGATTTGAAGAAGGTAAGTTAATTTCATCGTCATTAAATGATGGCGGAGATATTAATAAGTCCATTAAATCTCTATCTAATTCTATATTAGGTTCTTCTTCTACGATAGGAAGGTTAGGGTTTAGAATATCTTCGGGTTGTACTGGGTTGACGGGAAACCGGGATAGTGCATCGGCATTAGAATTTATTTTCCCCTTTTTATATTGGATATCATATTCGAATTCTTCTAGCTTAAGACGCCAACGAACTAATCGTGAGCCGGGATCCTTAACATTAAATAACCACTGTAATGGTTTGTGGTCGGTAATAATTTTGAATCGATAACCGTAAAGGTATGGTCTGAAAACCTTGGTGCCGAAGATTATGGCGAGGCATTCTTTTTCAGTAACGCTGTAGTTACATTCTGCTTTATTTAGGGTGCGGGACGCATATGCAATAGGTCTGTCTTGCCCTATGGGACCCTGAGATAGTATAGCTGATATCGCGTAGTTTGAAGCGTCACAGGTTAAAAGAAAGGGTTGTGTGAAATCTGGATATGCTAAAATTGGGGAGGAGGTCAGTTTATGTTTTAAAGATTCTAAAGCAAGTTGTTGTTCGTTTTGCCATTTGAATGTGGCATCTTTTCTTAACAAGGAAGTGAGAGGTTTAGCTAATTTAGCAAAATCGGGTATAAACCTTCGATAATAAGACACGAGACCCAGAAAAGATTTGATATCTTTCGGAGATTTAGGTATCGGAAAATCGGTAACAGCTTTTATTTTGTTAGGATTAGGTTTGACACCGTCTTCGCTTATAACATGTCCTAAGTAAGCAACTTCTTTTCGTAAAAATTCACATTTTTCAGGTTGCAATTTCAAATTAAAATTACGAAGTCTGTCAAAGACAGCTGTTAAATTGTTAATTTGTGAAATGAGGTCAGGTGAGTAGATGACAATATCATCTAAATATACAAAACATCTTGTGCCCTGAAGTCCTGAAAGACAGTTATTCATTAATTTTTGAAAAGTAGAGGGAGCATTTTTAAGTCCAAATGGCATTCTATTAAATTGATAATGCCCTTGAGGTACGGAAAAAGCTGTTTTCGGTGCATCGTCAGGAGAAACAAGTATTTGATGGAAGCCGGAAGCGAGATCTAAGGTTGAAAAATATTTACTCTTTCCAAGTTGGTCAAGTATTTCTGAAATTTGTGGAATAGGGTATGTCTCACCGATGGTGATGTCGTTTAGCTTTCGATAATCAATAACTATTCGCCATTTACGTTGTCCCTGGGTATCTACCTTTTTGGGGACTATCCAAATTGGCGAACTCCATGGAGAGGATGATGATTTTATGATTCCTTGGTCGAGCATTTTAGTGATTTGAGATTCTACTTCTTTCTTGTGACATTCTGGGAATCGGTAGGATTTTGTGTGGATAGGGATATCGCTGCTAGTTTTTATTTGATGCTCGATAGCGGAAGTATAGGTCAAATGATCGTCAGGTAGGTGAAATATATCAGAATATTGAGAACAGAGCTCTACAAGAGCATTGAATTCTTCTTGATTTAGGTGATCAGTCCTCAATGAGTTGATTACTTCGTTAGTTCGTTTTGACGTTTCTTTAGTAGTAGTGCAGATTGGAAAGGCAGTAGAATGCAAGGGTTCAATGTTAAGATTTAAATTACGATTAATATCAATAGGTGACTCTGAAAGGTTAGCGATAGTCAGGTTGATGCGGTTATTATCTTTGACTTTGAC
Organism: Cupitha purreea; assembly: GCA_018249235.1. Classification (NCBI taxonomy): domain Eukaryota; kingdom Metazoa; phylum Arthropoda; class Insecta; order Lepidoptera; family Hesperiidae; genus Cupitha; species Cupitha purreea. The sequence goes on from DWKD01000009.1 coordinate 7,246, forward strand.
AATACAATTGGATATAAGTAAGTTTTCGGAGAGGTGTTGGTCTACAATAATGCCTTCTTTTAGGTTAGTCTTATTTATAGAACATTCAATTACTGTTTCAGTACGAGGAGGGATGATATAATTAGGATCGGAAAAGTGTAGTTTTATATCTAATTTATCTATTTTTAGTATATCATGCGTATAATCGATTTTACAACTAAATGTGGTTAAGAAGTCTGTCCCTATGATACCATCGTAGGGCAGGTTTATGTCTTTGATAACATGAAATTTGAATGTTTTATATTTATTTTCTTTAATTTTTAGTTTCAGCTGGAAGTGGCCCTCTGTTAGTGATGGTTCTTCACCAGGATCTATACCTTTAAGTTTAATTGGATCTTTAACGAGATTTTGAATTCTAGATATGCATGATTCTTTTAAAAGACATATAGCGGAACCGGAGTCTACAAGTAAGGAGAGTGGAATATCGGATACTTGTGAATGTAATAGAACGTGTGGCAGTAGCCGTTTTGTTGTGTCGATATTTACCTCATATACTTCTTGGTGACCATCAGTTCGGGGCTGGTTACCCTGTTGGTTGGTCTCGGAATTCGTTAAAGGGACGCTTATTTGGGGCTGGTTACCCGTGTGGTTCCCTGGAGGAGATTTGCGATGACCGTCAGTTTGGGGCTGGATACCCTGTCGGTTGGTCTCGGATTTTATCAATAGAGATTTTGTTTTAACTTGATTGCTCGTATGATTAGTTGAGGTAATAGATAGAGCGGTGTCGGCTTTTGGGTTACATCTCGGGCGACACCTTGGCGAGATTCCTTTTAGTTTAAATCGTCTGGTGACCGATCGACTTCATCTTGGCTAGGTTCGTCTACGGATTGGTCAATAAAATTTATTCTAGGAGGTGACCTGTACGGTTGCTGGTTGTTCGCGGGGTTTTGTTGGATTTTATAACGATTATTGTTATATTCTCTCTTTCTACAATTTTCAATAGTGTGTCCTTCGATTTTACAGTACCGGCAAAAAGGTGTATTTTGGTTGAATGGCTTAAACGGTTGTGGTCTGGAATTGGAATTGTACGAAGAGGGTTTGGAAGCATGATATGGTTTTTGGCTTGGGCGGTGTGCTGAGGAGGTTTGGTTAGTGTTTGAGGCGCTGCGTTTGTAAAGTAGATTTAGGATTTTCTCTTCTGAAATAGCCAAATTAATTGCTTCATTCAATTTGGACGGGTTCTTACACCGAACTAAATTAGATAGATTAGGTTTAAGACCGAGGAGGAAAGTATGGAGAGCAAGGTCTTCCATGGCCGCTGTGCGACCAATTAACTCTTCTCTAATTTTATTCGAAAATGTTATTTCTGTCAATAGTTTTGACAGACAGGTTTCTAGTCGTAAAGCGAACTGATTAACTGGTTCATTTATTAGTTGGCGACATTCTTGTAAATCTGTTAATAAATGAGCATAATGTTTGCTTTCGCCGAATTGTGTTTTTAAGAAGCTGCTTAACTGGTCCCATGATTCGAATTCTTTAATTGAACAAACAGTTTCGGCCTTGCCTTCTAGTTGGGATAAAATGTATTTAAATAGGATAGGTTTCTTGTGTCTGAAGCTAAATTAATGGCGTTATCGCAATTAGTTAAAAATGCATTTAATTTTTCGCGGGAACCGTCGAAAGGTTTAATAAATTTAAATAATGTACCAATATTAATCGCATCCTTTTTCTCAGATTTAATTTGAGTATCCTTTGTAGACATGGCTATAAAACAAACACAAAATAATACACAAATTAACACACGAATATTAAAGTGACAATTACGAAGTTACGTTACGGTGTAATAGACGGCAGGCCAAGTTGTTATTCGTTACCGTGAGTTCTTGATAAGCAGAAATGGGATAGGTAACAGAGCAAATTCTAAGAATAGATAGTCTAAACAGTAATAACAACGGTGAAGAAGTGTGGGAAGCTTAAATTATGATTTAATTTTAAAAGTTCGTAACTTAATTTGGGTATCGTAGTAAGTTTAGTTTCTGTATTACTCCAAGTAGAGATGATGGCTGTATGCACTTGTTGACGCACTTGTAATTTGTTACTGGCCTGGTATGAAATTTTTGGAAATTGAAGCACTTACAGGAACACGCAGAAGTAGAGATGTAGGAGCATAGTTATGCGTTTATTTCTTACTGGATCTCAGGATTTCCCCTCGTATTTCAGGGGATGATGAGCTCACCCTTGTCGCGATATTTATTTTATTTTTATTTTACACGTCATTTCACTTTACTCTACTTCACTCACAAAGGCTTTCCAGGGACCTGTTTTGATGATCCCTTTTCCGCTGCCACCAATGTTAGGAGGGCAATGGGCGTAGACTTTTTTAAAAAAGAATTTTATTCGACACTTAAATGATTTAATAATATTTAAATGAAACAACAAAATCGGATACGATAGTTTAGTGAAGAGGGTTTGCACGACGGAAGTCAGGGATGAACTGCCTGTTTCAGGTTTGGGAAGATGCAAGCGGTCAAATGAGCTGACAAAGCATAAACATAATGCAACTCGCAAAGAGGGACTGCGTAGGAATTTTAAGATACATTTAGAATTTATAACAGTACCATAAAGTTAGGCGTCGTTTAGAATGTAGTGTAAATTCAGTTCGATCGCCATAAATAAAGTTGAGTACACACTAAACTTAACTTTATGGTGTAGTTTAGTTGAAAATTATTGTTGCTGTTGCTGTTGAAAGTGTGCATGTAAATTATTTAGCAATTAGAACTGTTAATTTATTAATATGAAGGTACGGTCAGTTGGCATACATATAATCTAAGAAGTGATGTCTAGTGATATCTATAAGTGCCGCAACCTAATATTACTGAGCTCAATTCTCCTCTTAACTATTGAGGTGACCTGAGTACTCTTCAACTGCCTCTGTGGTCTAATGGTTTGAGCGCTTGACTCATGATCCAGAGGTCGCGGGTTCAATTCCCACGGAAG
>DWKD01000010.1:0-10217 GCA_018249235.1 Cupitha purreea
ACAGTTTATGACGTACACGCGAGATAAAAATGGTATTTGTTGAACTTTTCTCGAGCCCATTTCCATTTTCTCTCTTTTCCTTACGTACATCTTATTTTTAATAAGTACTTGCTTGTATGTTATTGAAAAAAAACCCGAAGTGTCCAATACGTAAAGATATAAGTACAGCAAAATTAACGTGACATACGAAAATTATAAATTGAAGTTTACGAAAATGTTCAAGGCGCCTATCACAATTTAGCAGTTAGAGATTATATTTTAATTCGATATTAATTCGTCATACTATATTGTTGTCAGGAAGTCTTATCAACAACATTACTTTTTAAGCAGTGGTTACTGTCAATTAGTGAATACGTAGCATCTCGTCCTTTTCACGCATTAAGCTTTATATAAAACGAGCTGTTACCCGCGAATTCGCCCGCGTGCTGTTTAACAAATCAGTTCTTGCTCAGTTCGCAGAGTTTACGATAACTTATTAATTCTGTATTTCGCATAAAAAAATACATTAGAGATTTTTTTATACAATAAAAGTAGCCTGAGTTGATCCCTGTTACATCAGCTATCTGCTAGTGAATGCCCATCATAATCGGTTCAAGCATTCAAAGATTAGCGGCAACAAACAGGCAGACAGACAAAAATTAAAAAAAATGTTTTTGTATATGTACCGTATATACATCCAAATGCACTTAGCAAAATTAATATTACAAACAATTTTTATATTACAAACAGACACTCCAATTTTATTTATTTATATATTTTGTTGTTATCGCGATTTTGAAAATAATGTATCCACTCAACAGATCATTGGCGACGGATGCAATGTGAGGAGAACACAAGTAATGCTATTTTAAATCTAAAAGTAAAATTATTGTTTAAGATTATAATATGTCTCCAGATCTCCATACAAAGATACACAATAAACTTTCATAATATACTATACATAATTAACTTTCTCACACAAATATTACAACTCACAAAAATTTTTGCCCATTACTCACTTTAAAGAACACTTTGCAGGACGTAGCCCAGTTATAGTTTAAGCTGACAGTCGAGGGAAGAGTCCCGTATTCGATTCTCGGCCGGGCAAACATTGTTGTGACAAACAAATATTTGTTGTCAAATCTTGGCCGCTTGTTACCTCTTATTTGTGTCACCCCATGTCTAAAACCTAGAGCCATGACATTAGTGTATTTATTTATTTATTATGTATCATTTACAGTTTATTTAATTATTCATCTACCGACATGTATTTCTGAGCACAGACCTTTCAAGCAGACTTAAAATATAAACTAAATAAAATAACTAATAATAAAAACAATAAACATAATAATAATAAAACACATAAATAATTTTCTACGTTTGTAAATTTTTCTTTTTTTTCTTTTTGAGAGCCATAAACAATGGAAAACAACGGTGAGAATCGACGACGTTTATCAACTTCTTCTCGAGCGGCTTCGCGACAAGTAGAAGTGAGGCACCATCGCAGCCGCACCCGTTCGAGGAATAATGTCGCTGACCGGCACCATCGCAGCCGAAGCAGACTTCGCGACAGCAGCGCTACGAAGGAGCAGATGCAATTGCGAAGACGAGAGCTGAGCCGGGAACGAGAGCGGTTACGAAGATTAGAAGAGGAGCTGCGCAAGAGTGAGAGCGCACGGCGTTCTACCGAGCGCTGCGACCGTGACCAGAGTCTCCGTTCTACTTCACGGCAGGCGTCGCAGAGCAGCAGCAGAAACAACGACTGCGCAAAGTTGCAGCAGCGTCCAGCGAATCAGAGCAGCGCCGAAGCGGACACGCAGCGCACCACAAGGTCAGATAGTCCAACTTTTACATCTCACGATATTGCCAACCTCCTTTCTGCACTTAGGGATTTTAGGTCACAGCCATCAACCTCAGTTGCACCTTCTGCCTCAAATATAATTCATAAAAATATTTTACCTGATTTTGACCCTTCGTCAAAGAATCAACGAGTAGATATTTGGCTTAGAAAAATTAATGAGTGCGCTACGGTTTACGGCTGGGATGAAAAAACTACAATACATTTTACAATGCAGAAACTACAAGGATTGGCCAAAAGTTGGTATGAAAGTCTAAACTCTATACTGTTTACATGGACGGAGTGGCAAGAGAAATTACTTAATGCTTTTCCATGTGAACAAAACTATGGCCAATCCTTGGAGGAAATGTTAAAGCGGAAAAGTAGATATAATGAACCAATAGAGGTGTATTATTATAATAAGTTAGCCTTACTGAACCAATGCGATATTGATGGCAAACGCGCAGTTGACTGTATTATACATGGACTAAGTGACAGATCTCTAAAATCCAGTGCCTTAGCTTTGAGATGTACTCGTCCAGACCAATTATTACAGTTCCTCATCAGTAATAAAGAAACCTCACAATTTCAAGATCGTTTTAACATTAAAAATAAAACAAGTTATTCAAGTATTAATACTTCAAATAATAAATTTAGCAGTAGATCCGGTAGTAATCAGAGCGATAATGTGTTCTGTTTTAATTGCAAGGAAATGGGACATCCGTACTTAAGATGTCCCAAGCCACTAATAAGGTGTTCACAGTGCTTTCGTGTAGGTCATAAAACTGAAAGTTGCAAGAATAAAATAGAGATCTCGGGTAATAATGATATAATAAAGAAGACTATGTGCATATCTGCTTCTAACCCAAACAATAAGTACTTTAAAGAAGTCAAGGTTAATGGCACCCCAATAAAGGCTTTTGTGGACTTTGGCAGCGAAGTGTCGTTGTTGTCAGTATCCGTTGTTTCTTCTCTAGGCCTTGTATGTGAGAAAGCTCCAATATCTCTGAAGGGGTTTGGTAATGTTGCAGTACCTACTATAGGACAAGTATCAGTAGAGTTAACTGTAGATAGAGTGGTTGCTGTAGTTCTATGTCAAATCGTAGACGATGGTTACCTTGACGTTCCTCTGCTTATAGGACAGACATTTACTGAACAGTCTCATGTTATTGTATACAAGAATGCTGATAGGTTGCAGTTTCATAGCGTAGACAAGGAAGCTTTCGTTTCCCAGAATATTAACGATAACGATTCAGTGACACTTCATGCAATTAACGTTATTTGTCTTTATGGACCAGCTTCAATCAGGACTATCGTTGAACCCCAACATGTCGGGAATATTTTAATAGATGGTATGATTATTGGCAAGCCAACTCGACAATGTATAATTTTTGGTGGGTTGTACAAAGTTGAAGATGGTATTGCCAATATTTCGATCGCTCCTGTTTCAAAGATATGCATAGTTCCGGCAAATGTTGTTGTTGCTCGCGCTATGAGAGTTCAGTTAGTTAATCGCATTCTTTCATCAAGGCCAGCTCAACTGCCGGGTGAACGTAGGGGGTTAGATGAAAACCAAATTAAAATCGGGGAAACTGTTACACAATCCGAGAGGTGTAGGTTGATTGACTTACTTCATAAATACGGTCATTGTTTTGCCTCCACTATGAAGGATCTTGGGTGTACTAACGTGGCTGAAATGATCATTGAAGTTAATAGCAATAGACCAATTGTATATCGACCCTATAGGTTATCGTACAAGGAACGGGACCAAGTGCGTGAAATGGTTAGCGAATTATTGGACGCTGGTATTATTCGAGAGTCTGTGTCGGAATATGCTAGCCCTATAATATTAGTTCGAAAAAAGGATAATAAATTAAGATTGTGCATTGATTTCCGTATGCTCAATTCGATTACGATAAAAGAACATTATCCAATGCCAAATATTGAAGATGAGATTGCGCGGTTATCAGGGCAAGCATATTTCGTCACACTAGACCTAGCTTCTGGCTACTATCAAGTGCCAATCGCTGAGCAGTCACGACCACTTACTTCATTTGTTACACCGGACGGCCAATATGAATTTAATCGGATGCCGTTCGGTCTAGCTAATGCTCCCGCTGTATTTCAGCGTATGATGCACAAAGTGTTAGGGTCTTTTCGCTACTCTGGAGCGACAGCTTATATCGATGATGTGCTAATTTACGGTAGGAATACCGAGGAGTGCTTGGTTAGGCTTGAGCAGGTTCTTCAAATGATTGAAAGGGCTAACTTAACCCTAAATCTGTCAAAGTGCGAGTTCTTACAGAATAAAATCGATTACCTTGGGTATGAGATAAGTGCAATAGGAGTGAGGCCTGGTATTAATAAGATACAGTGTGTGTTAGACTTCCCACAACCTACAAATCAACATACAGTGCGCCAGTTCCTTGGTTTAGTGGGATACTTTCGTAAATTTATTAAAAATTTCGCTACACTAGCTCATCCTCTTAACAAATTACTTAGGAAGGACGCTGGTTGGATTTGGGCCGATGAACAAATCCAAGCGTTTGAAATGTTAAAGAATAAACTTGTTAATAGGCCAGTTCTCGCGATATTTGATCCTAATGCAGTAACGGAGCTTCACACCGATGCTAGCAAAGTAGGCATTGGGGGAATTTTATTACAAAGTCCGCAGATAGACGAACCGCTTCGAGCCGTAGCTTTCTATAGTAGGCAAACATCTCCAGAAGAACGTAACTTTCATTCTTATGAATTAGAGACCCTAGCTGTTATCTGTTCATTAAAGAAGTTTAGAGTATTCTTACTGGGGCAGAACTTCAAAGTGGTGACCGATTGTAGTGCTTTACGATCAACGTTTACAAAACGCGACTTAATTCCTAGGATTGCTAGATGGTGGTTGCTTATGCAAGAATTCCAGTGTACAGTAGAATATAGACCAGGTACTAAAATGTCACACGTCGACGCTCTATCTCGTAATCCGATCTCTGAGGAAGACTTATCAACCACAGTTGACCAGTATCCATCAGTTATGCGTATTACTAATGATGATTGGTTACACACATTACAATTAGGCGATTCAGAACTGCGACGAATTCGAGACATCCTTGTATCAAATATTGACAATAACGGGCTTCAGTACATTAAGGATAATTACATTTTAAAAGATAATAAATTATACCGCTGTATTAATGGAGAGAAAAATAACATTCGCTGGGTTGTTCCAAAAGGTGCGAGATGGCAACTTTGTCGAATGAACCACGACGATATAGGCCATTTGGGCCTGGAGAAAACTTTGGAACGAATAAAAAGATCCTATTGGTTCCCTAAAATGTCACGTTTCATACAAAAATATGTAAACGCATGTATAGAGTGCGCATATGCAAAAAAATCTCATACTGCAAAAGAAGGTCAATTACATGTTATTAATAAAATCGAAATTCCTTTTCACACTCTCCACGTTGACCATCTCGGACCCTTTGTGAAATCCAAAACGGGTAATACCCACCTTTTAGTAATAGTGGACGGTTTTACAAAGTTTGTTTTTATCAAACCAGTTCGCAACACTAAATCTCTAAGTACAATCAAAGTTCTACAAGACATATTTTACACATTTCGAAATCCCGATCGAATCATAAGTGATCGTGGGACTAGTTTCACGTCTCGTGCATTCAAGGGGTTTTGTTCGGATAATGGCATTAAACATGTATTGAATGCAGTGGCTAGTCCACGATCAAATGGTCAGGTCGAAAGATATAATCGGACCATCCTTAATTCACTGACAGCCCAAAATTTAAATTGCGATGAGAGAGATTGGGATATAGCTGTAGGAAAGGTACAATGGGGTTTGAACAATACTTGCCAGAAAACTATTGGCAGAACCCCTTCTGAGGTACTGTTTGGTACATGCATGAGTGCTGAAATAAACCCAAAGCTTAATGAAATTAGACAACAGACACGTGAGCATAATGAACTGACAGATATTCGGAAAGAAGTTAAAAATAGAATTGACATAGAACAAGAGAAACAAAAACAACAATACGACAGAAACAGACGTCCAGCTCAGGTTTATAGTAAAGGAGACTTGGTAAAAATAGTTAGGACTGATTTTAATAATGATGGTAAGAGCAAGAAGCTCCTACCCCCCTATGTAGGTCCTTACAGGATTATAGAAGTGCTAAGCAACGATAGGTACAGGGTGGCGGGCGTGCCGGGCTTAACTGGCACGAAAAATAAACGTAAGACCACTGTAGCTGCTGATAGGATTCTGCCTTGGGTTCGTGTCGCAGCACTGGAGATACATGAGTCAAATAATATTTCATCGGATAATGATGATAGCAACAGTGATGATTAAATAATCTTAATGAAATAATCAATTTAATGATTCCAATTTGTTTAATGAGATTACAGTAGAAAATTTTATACACCTGTTGCTTTCTTCATTATCATAAAGTGGTTTCAAGATCATCTATTTTATGTGAAATAATTGACATGACTTTTTTTTACAGTAACATATTTTACTTTTTCAGTAATCATTGAGTTTACATATTTACCAAAGGTTTGTCATTAAATCAAGATATTTAAACAATATATGATGTTTAAAACAAAGCTTCTATCAAAATTTATCCATACTGCAAGAAATGATTGGTTTGCAGCATTATTTTATAGTATTACAAGAATTGAATGGTTTGTAGTACTATCCACCGTAAGAATTGATTGGTTTACGGTTTAAAAAAAAAAAAAAAAAAACAATTCAGCTATTGCGAGAAATGATTGGTTCGCATAATGATAATATAATTTGTAAATGATTAACTTAAACTAGTTAAGCTAAGATATATTTTTTTTTATATAGCATATATTTCATTATTTAAATACCGGCCAAGTGTTAGGGCCTAACAGCGTGCATGAGGACATGCACGAGGTCAGGACGGTCGAGTGTTAGGTCTTGAACTGTCAGTGAGGTAAAGTGAAGGTAGAATAAAAATTATTACAGAATGAGGGTAGGAAAATAATTGAATAGATATAAAATAGACTTTACTGGCAACAGTGAGCTAGTCGTGAAACGACTAGCTTTCAATACGGGGTCACTCTGCCTCTCTGACATTCGATAATTATCTAAGAAGTGAAAAGTGATCAATGTTATTGTGCAAAAGAAAATAAACGGTGATAAATTATTGTGTTGTATTATTTGAAAAGGTGAGCGTTGGAACTACATGAAGGTAAAGTATATCTCCGATTAAATTGATTTTCTTACATAATATTCTTTATTTTAAGTAATTTAAGAGCTTCAAAGACCATGTGGTAGCTATTGTTGCATGTTTTTAATAAAATTTGGTAATCCAGTCAACGTAGAGATTTTCAATTTTATATAAATCTGTTTACAGAATTACAGACGACCAATTCATTTTCAGTCGTAATTCATTTAATTTTGGTTTCGTAATTAAAAAAGATTTATGGTACGTCAATAGCGACCATATTGTTAGATGTCAATCGCATGACAGTACGTTTGTCCGCTTTATGTGGAACCATGTAGATCTATCCGTTATACCGTTGTGTTGTTCAAAGTCTAAAATTATAACTTTATATTATTGTAAGTTAATTTTGTATTTTAACGTATCTTACTGCAGTGGGTTGAAAAAGGGAAACAATGTTTTTGCTTCCCGTATTAATATAATGATGATCGACCACAACATTTATTAAACAACAAAATAAAAACTAACAGCAGCGGTATCATTAACACAAATCATCGGGTCATTAATATTAACGATAGTAATTTGCCTTCATCAGTATTGGCTAAACAACAATAATCCAATACACGATTACCATTTAGATAATTGTTACGCGATCATTGTCAACGGATTAATCAATGCCTAATTAAGTTATTATGTTAATTGTTTTGGCTAACACCGGACGCTAAAGTTATTATAACCTCATACAGGGTGTTCCCAGTTTTATGGCTTAAGTTTAATTAAAATGCGCGTTGTCATTGTTAATGGAAACTATGGGAACGGAATCAAAAAGAAAGGAATGGAGTTGTCAAAGAACAGTATGATCACAAAGGAAATACACGGAGGGATACCTTTTTGATATTTAACGCAAACGTGTAGCTTTAGTTGTTCCCGCCTCACGTGCGACATTCTAAGAGCATCACCGACGCGTCGCCGGCCATGCAGAAGAAAGTAATGAGGTTACTTCTTAACTGCCACACTCTGAAGTATTTCCCAAGTACAGTACCAGCGCAGTTGATTCTAGAAGAAAGATGGTTGCTAGTTAAATAAGAAACAAATTAATTTTTATCACTACAAAATTTGTTTTGAATATAGGGCAATAAATAGTCTAAACATAAAGAAAATCATACAACCAAGTGATCATCTAAATGAGCTACTGGGATAAATGAATCCAGATATGATATTATATTTACGATATAACGAGGCTATAACATATTAGGATTAAATAAATATTTCTATACGGTTCTAAGTAGAAAAAGCAAAGACAACAAAAACAATACAAATTAGGGAAAAAGTGCTAAAAACATACTTTAAGGTTACGTTCAGAAACCTCACCTAGATTGGGAAAATTTTGAATTTTGTTATTTTAGTTTCAAACAAATGCCCTAGAATTGCTAATAAGGAGGAGATAAATCCTCAACGCTCTCAGGTTTTCGAACATAGCCTGATTGTGACAAGCTAAACGCTACTAGTATTCAAATCACTGTTTACTATGTTGCAGTAGTTTTGATCCATGTTCTCTGCAGCCACCCCATTCATGGCTACCAGGGTCTTGAGTGCACAATGAAAAATAAATAATTGTCTTACATTCATATTCAAGATATGAAGTTATTGTTAACAACAATCAGGCTACAGACTTTTCTATCTATCAACATAGCTACAATAATTAGGCTGCCAATATGACTACAGCTGTGATAGAATATTATTTAATATATGCCAGTCATCTTCTGGATATTTATATAGCAACCTCGGGCTAATGCTAGCGAACTAAACTTGTGAGCGAAAGATGTTTGATCTAATTTTCAAGTTGGATGATGTTGTATTTGATTTTTGGAAATACTCAGTAATAGCCAAAAAGTCTGCGTATTGGTTTAATGAGACTTCTGTTGCACTAGCATATAATAATATCACTTTTAAATTGTGTTCATATTATATTATTCAATTCATTTATTTACATGTGATACTGGCTTGATTGCATTGTATATAGAAAATACAAATATGTTGTATAAAAATACTGAATAACACAATCCAGTGTTAACATCATCAACTTATTTTACACTATATATAACCTCACAAGTGCTTCAACAATAACTTATTGGAATATCCCTGCTGTAATTTCGTCTTAATATATTGTTGCTAACTTAAAATTACACAGAACTGAATTGCATATAGTAATCCTAATTAAATTGCCGTTTCCTAGCATTGGTGAAAACTACATAATAGCAATTAATAAATAAAAACATCAGTCTTACTCACCTGTTGTATTTGTTGGGCCAACTCTCTAGTTGGGGCCAATACGAGAACAATTGGTCCCTCATCTCTCAATAACATTGGTTGGTTAATGATATGAACAATGGCAGGCAGAATATATGCTAAAGTTTTTCCAGATCCAGTCTGGGCTATTCCCACCATGTCTCGACCTGACAGTGCTATAGGCCAGCCCTGTGCTTGAATTGGAGTTGGATGAGGAAAGCCCTGTTTCAAAATCTCTTTCATAGCATAATCGGGAAAACCTCCTTCCTCGAAATACATACTCGGAGCAGGTACATCTCGCCCTTTGACCGTAATCTGGTGTTCGCTTCTGTAAGCCTCCACTTCAGCTAATGAACGATTTTGTACATTGGGATGAGGGACGTAAAAATTCTTCTGGAATGGCGTAAGTTGGACGTTGTCCCATCTGATCTTGCGTAGATTGCCGCCTGGCTGATCATTTTTGAAGCTACCACGAAAGTCGTCGCGACCGCCACCTCCGCGGGAGAAGCCACGACCACCGCGCGTACCACCGCCACCAAACCGACTGCTTCGATCTTCGGACCTATCGTCCGATCTCCCGCCGCGCGATCCCCCTCTACCCATACCTCGACCCCGTGAGCCTCCACGTCCACCTCCGCGTCCTCCACGCCTATCGTCATACCTATATCATAGGAACAATCACAATAAATGTCTAACGAGTCAAAAGAACTGTAAATATTACTATTAGAGACAAATGTTAAAAAACTTACATATTTCTCCAGGGGTAAGAGACCGGCGTCACAAAAAGTATTAATCTAGTATTTTGTACAAATATACTTTATATCTATATCACAATATAATTCTCTAGATTGGCTTTGTTAAGAAAATATCAGCCAATGCCTATATTAAAACTAAATTCCTAATCACGACCAAGCGTTACAAAG